>JAIPRN010000593.1:40049-61553 GCA_025469175.1 Geopemphigus sp. TES_GeoC_2020
TAAAATGGACACAAATAAATGATACATTTATATATTTGAGTATGTGTTAAATTTTAGAAGAACACAAATAAGTAACACATTTATAAATGTATTTCATTTTTAGATATTAGGTAATTCGCAAATATTAAGGGAAAAAAAATGTTAAACCAAAATTGTAGTTTATATGTATTGAAGTGTTCTTGTACTAAAGAAAAAGTTAATAGATTAATTTTTTTTGATCATATAGTTATTTTATATCAACTGGATAAAAAGTGATATATTTAAACATATGAATTCAACTTTTAGATTCTATTAAATATGATTTTAAATCTGGGCAAAAAATATTGAACCAGAGTCGCAGGTTATACGCATTGAAGTGTTCCTGTGCTAAAGAAAGTTCATAGATCAATCTTATTTATATTTATGCACCATTTATACATTTCTTTTTATAAAATGGACACAAATAAATGATACATTTATATATTTGAGTATGTGTTAAATTTTAGAAGAACACAAATAAGTAACACATTTATAAATGTATTTCATTTTTAGATATTAGGTAATTCGCAAATATTACTTAAGGGAAAAAAATGTTAAACCAAAATTGTAGTTTATATGTATTGAAGTGTTCTTGTACTAAAGAGAAAGTTAATAGATCAATTTTCTTTGATCATATAGTTATTTTATGTCAACTGGACATAAAAACTGATACATTTAAACATATGTATTCAACTTTTAGATTCTATTAAATATGATTTTAAATCTGGGTAAAAAAACATTGAACCAGAGTCGCTGGTTATACGCATTGAAGTGTTCCTGTGCTAAAGAAAGTTCATAGATCAATTTTATTTATATTTTTGCACCATTTATACATTAATTTTTATTAAATGGACACAAATAAATCATACATTAATAAATCAAATTTTACTATATATTCTACAGTAGTGTAAACTTTATAGTTTTTAAAGTCTATTGTTCACAATTTAAAATATGTTTTATGTATAGTAACTGAAGTGAAAATAATTATAAGTAATAAATATTTTCTTGTTTGTAGACCGAAGAAACCTAGAACTCGTGGTCTATTCAAAAACCATAAACGTAATACTCGCTCTTCATTGACCCCAGGTACAATTGTCATCTTGTTGACTGGTGTCCATAAGGGTAAACATGCAGTCTTATTGAAAGTACTCGATACTGGTTTACTTTTGATTACGGGACCATTCATTTTAAACTCTGTCCCTATGAGACGTGTACACCAAGGTCATGTGATTGCTACGAAAACTAAGTTAGATATCTCTAGTGTTAAGATACCTGAAGAGATTGATGACAAATACTTCAAGCGTATTGCGTTAAAGAAGAAGCCGAAGAAAAATAAGGGCAAAAGCTTGTTTGTTCAAAAACCTAAGGTATTAATGTTAAAAGTATAATTATATCTTTATTTGTATGTATATATTGTTTTTTTTTATAGACATACCGACCATCTGAAAAAAGGAAGTCTGATCAAAAGTTAGTAGATTCACAGGTGATGAGTGTCATTAAGAAACACAAGGAGAAGAAAGTACTTATACTTTATTTCCGTTCAATGTTTGGTCTAAGTAATAATCAATATCCACACAGGATGAAATTTTAAGTTTACTTTATGTATTGATTATTTACAAATACATTAATATACCACGTGTATTTTTAAATATTAAATGTATTTTGTTCAGCTATTTCCTATCAATGGCACAGTTTACATTGAATTTGTGTTATCCGTATTGAATTTTTATATCTGTAGTGTAGCCTTTATAAAACTTAGTGGCCAGTTTCAATGGTAAATTCTAATCAAAGAAATTGTTGCATTGGATGTAAAAATTTTATCTATTTGTAGTGCATTATCAAATTATTGAGCACTATTATAAATGATATAGTTTTTTAAATTTTAATTGGTTTTTATAATGTATTAAAATATATATAACAATTACGTATTCTCGAAGTAAAAAATATTTCACAATTTAGGTATCTTTTAGTTTAAATTATAAGTATATTTCACAGGAACAGTATTGGTTAAGTTTTGTACTTTCAATTGGAGTAAATTTAAAGTACACAAAGTATTGATAAATTGATACTAATAGCATTTTTGACAACACATTAAGCATTGGTCTATAATAAAATTTTTGGAAGAGGCTTTTTGGATATATTCCAGAAAATTCTTTAAGTTTTCACTTGGTTCAATAAAATAAATAGGAAATTTCTTAATTTCTATTATTTAGAGATTTAGGTTTTGGTATCCTAAATTAATTTTTTTTAAGTTTTGTAAACAAGGAATAATTTTTTAAAAGCTTCACCATCGGAAATACTTCCTTGGCAACCATTGTTAACATACACTAATTTATATTTTGTGATAAATAAGGGAAAAAAAATATACTAGAAATGTATTTGTGTAATTAAATGATTCACAATAACATTTAATAGAGGTTTGAAGAATGATATTATATTAAACTCTGGGCAACTAATAGTGTTTTGATGTTTAAATCTTTTTTTAGTGATTAGCCAACTTTCTTCTGTTGAGAATATCTGAAAAAAATGATTTAAGTACATAATAGGATATTAATGTATAAATATGTAGAATACTCGTTTTTTTAATTAAATTTGTGGTTTATAATATTTGATTTGAAATAGTTGAAAGTGAAATGTTTACTTATATTATGACTGTGACATATATATTCTATAGTTTCTACATTTACAGACATTAAATAATTAAAACTAATCGATATAAATATACCGAACTTATCACTATTACCGTCATATCCAAATACTTCTAGGTAGGTAGGGTCTATCAGTCCACTGCTTCATAGATGTTGATGGTTTAGCTTTAGCCCCAATCTATAGATATGAGTCATCAATATAGTAACAATGAACTTAAAGAGGAGGGTTAAAAATGATGTTGGTCATTATTGGAACTTATTTTATTAACACAAACTTAAATAAAAAAAGGTATATTTTAAATTTAAATCTTATTCTATTTTAAAAATGTACCTTCACTCCCAATATTTTAATGTATTAGTTTTGAAATCAAATAAAGAGAAACTATACAATTTAATGTAATGTTTATAGTGAAAGCTTAATTCCTGTTGTTATTTTTGTTTTTAAGCTTGAAAGTATACGTTTTTTCTTTTAAAATTACAAAATTTAGGATTAAACTGTTAACAATATATTGAAAATATGACCTTTTAGCACTGGCGTGATAATATTTTGATTGATTAATACCTCTAGTATATATATATATGTAAGTAATAAAATAAAACTGTTACTTTAATTTGGTTATTTCATATAAGACTGATCTTTTCAGCAATTTGTTTGACCTATCGATTTTGTTTCACACACGTTTGTTCATAAAATTAGCAACGATCACAAACGATTGAAATTTTCCGGCTATTCTTAAAAAATTCTACGATTATTTTAATAACAAAATTGGCGGGTAACCTAATGTTATCATTTTATAACGTCACTCACGAAGCGATTTTCTTATTAAACAATCGCGATATATTATCACGTAGGAATGATTATAAGTACGTATAAAAAAATTAATCTTTAACAAATAACAAGCGCTACGATAAGAAATGTGTATAACGCATTTTGACGTTGCTTATTAATTTAGAACGTTCCAAAAAATGTACGAAAAAAAAACGTCTGAAAACATCCGAGTTAAAACAATCTCACGACTATTGTGTGATTATTTAATTTCAGAGTCAACCAGTTACAAAAATTCTGGTTTCGATTTGAAAATATAATGTATATTCGAAAATATGGTCAAGACGATAAAATTGATTTATATTAAATTTAAGATCCGAAGATCGCGTGTGGGTGTATAATATATCTTTGTAAAAACACATCTCTCACGATTTATTTATAGAATACAAGAGTGGAACATGTCGATTACATAGGTGAAACGGTAGTAAAAACGGTAGTACTTACTTTAGTGTGATTATAATTAAATAAATATCACCTGAAACCGTCGGTTCAATTTCTTAAAGAATTGATCAAAATCGTTGTATCGCGTGTGCGCGCGCTCCTCGTGTAGAAATTGGCCCTAGTGGCATTTGCGTCATAGATGGCGACGACGGTATGTGGGCATAAGCGACGGTTATGTGACGACTATTGTATAAGAAATTATTGTTAGTATTATGGAAAACGCCGTAAGTATTTTCAAACAAAGCGATCTGTCGTTGGTCGATAGCGCTTTGGTTCCAGCACAATGGGTGAAGTCTTTGGTTTGCCGGCCTATATTGTTCGTATTGCCCCACCATACGCGTCGGTCGCACGTCGCGTTCGCTCATTCCGTGCGCGATATTCTTCTGTTGGCAATCACGCGGCCCGTTCGTATCGCTCGGATTCATACGTACATCTCGTCGCCCGTCACGCATTTCCCGATGATCAATACCCTGGCCTCGTCCAATAACGGAATCGTCCCGCAAGTGACCCGACGCCGTACCGTTATCCGATTGTCTGGACGACGTCTGTTGCGCGACGTCACCGCGTCGATCGTTTTGGGAAACTTTTGACGAGCTTGTCGCGCCAATCCGTTTACCTTGTGTTCGCCAATTGTCCTTAGGCGTGTCCTGCTTTTTCTGCGAACACGTTGTCACCGTCGACGCACGACCAGTCGTCGTATCCTGTTGTTGCCCGGACGGCGTGGGTATCGTCGTCCGTTGCTGCTGCATTAATACGTTATCACTATTTTCGGAAGTCCGCGTTCGCTTATAAAGAGGCAACGAGGGGATCCTTCCCTCGAATAAACCAACTACGTCCTTGTTCTTTTCGTTTATGCACCTCGGGCCCTCCGGACTTCCGATGCCGTTACTCCTGACGGTTCCTCTCGTTTTGTTAAAAATGTCTATTTTGATTTTCGTCCTGTTCGACAATGACACTATCTGCGGCTTGTCCTCCACCTTAACTAACTGCTCCAGATTTCGTACCATACACGTGAACGCGTTTAATTCCATCAAAGGTAACATCTGAAAACCATCGATCATATTACGTCATTCACGATAAATTAGAAACACGCGTTTTAATACAAAACGCGGCTTTGACGAAATAGACAAATCGTTTAATATATTCTTAAAGTTCGAAATCGAAAATGGGCGTTAGCGAGTAGTTAAAAATTAGATATTCAATTTAAACGAGTAGTTTTATAATATATTATAGAGTTATAAATATTAATATAACGTTATTAATAGATACGCAACACTATAGTCATTTATTGTTTCAATAGAAATCGAGCCGACGTTGCGCTTAAAATTGATTCTATAAAATGTTACCTTTTTTAAGGACGATTCTGTGATCGACAATATTGTACAAAGGCACTCCAACGATAGATCGTTGCAAGAACCATATAGATTTTCCATACAGGTGAATACGCTTACAGCTGTGTAATATTGGTTCAAATATAGCTCGCCGATAAACCTACGGGAAATGAATATTTAATATAAATATATATTTACCTGGCGATAAAAAGGATTTGTAATTTTTACCTGCAGACATCTATGGCGTGCGTACGACATTTCATTTCTATTTCCTCCATTCTCGATGTCAGTTCGTAACGTGTATACTAAAATATTTAACGAAAAAACACCGAGCGAGAAAGTACTATATATGTATATAATGGTAATGGTGGTGTGGAGGTGGTTACCCAAAATATCGCAAATATCATTCGTTTTATATATTATTCGTTATTTATACAGTAAACGCAAAATAAATCGACGATGATCACTTGTACGAAGCCACTCAAATAAGAAAATGCGCTTTAGTTTCTTTTTATTCATCGTCTCTATCCCAGCTATTTGTAGTCGGCCACCTTTGTCTCCATTTGACTCAATATCCTACATCACCTACGCACACACCACCAGTCCTCATATCACACTCAATCGTATTCAACCACGTCTTCTTTTCTTCTTTCAAATTTCATTTTCATAACCCTTCTTACAGCTTCTCTTTTCATAACATAACCAAACCATCTAAGTTCCCTCTCATTTTACCCCCGATTGATCCTACGCTTCCTCTTGCATATTCATTCCTTATCCTATCTTCTTTTGTCACTCCACTCATCCATCTAAGCATTCTCATCTTGATTACACTCATTCTCTGCTCTATTTTCTTGTCCATCACTCAACACTGAACTATATAACATAGTTAGTCTCTCACTATACTCTTACAGAACTTACCTTTCAGCCTCATTGCAATTCTCTTATCACACAGAACACCAGACGCTTCTATCCATTTGATCCATCCACATCTAATCTTATGTTTCACATTCTCGTCAAACCCCCCGTTCTTTTGTACTTTAATACTTAAAACTTTCAATCTCACTTACCTCGTCCCTGCTTACTGTCATTTATACTCCACGTTTCATCGAATTGTTCTCGTTCATCAAACTCGTACTTTATATACTCTGTCTTATTTCTATTAATCCTTAATCCCTTTCTTTCCAGAGATAATTTCAATTCAAAAAGCCTTTGGTTAAGTTCCTCCTTATTTTCTCCTACCAACACTAAATTATCAGCAAACAGCATAAACCATGGTATCCCCCTTTGTATTTTTATTTTTTAAAAATTTTGATTTGTACGCGATAATTTTTATTTTCAACTCGATTACAATATATTAAATTTACTCAAACGTTTGAAAATGTGGGAAGTTATGTTAAATTGTATGCTTTTAAATACCGTTCATTATGTGTTTTACACGCGTATGAATGGGATGGATAGATGGGGAGGGGAAAAAACCGAATAATTGTTGACTTACGTAGTCCAGATAAGTATCGATATCCGTTTTATAACTCGCTAATTTATCGTATTCTATAAAATCAAAGTGTAATTTCTCGTAGCATTTTTTCCCCAGTTCTACGCTAAACATCTCGGTGAACCGTTGATATCCTTCAGACATATCTTGCATGGCTTGCATATATATTACGCGGCATAGTTTTGCGTATAAACCGGTGTAGATCGGTTCGTTCACGGCCTAAATAAATAAATAAATATATATATATTCAATAAAATTATGTTTTTTTCGAACGCGCGAATTCGGAAGTTACTAACTTTCTTGATTAGCAAATCTAATATTGTATGGAAACACCAGTTATGCGTTGATATGGATTTGACGAAAACCGCCAACAACTCGGCCGTGAAACGCGAGAACGAGTCCGGCGTTATTTTATTGAGAATCCTCGTAGCGTTTCTCACGAGATTCTGCAAATACAGGTTATCGTAACGCATTTTCGCAATAGAAAAATGTATTACTTACGTCGATTCTCATATGTCGTTCGTAATCATCCGGCGTCGCAAAATTATAGACAGACGTACGCTTTCGTATCCAAGGGGCTACTGGGTAAAGTTTGAGTTTAAGTGGTTCGTCATTTTTTCGGGTAGATGGTACGGTCTTGCGAATTATATCACGCACGTGTTTGGGCTGTGGAACGAAAAACAAAAAAAAAATAGAGATCGGACGCGTTTCAAAAGAAATTACGATTCATCGATCAATTTATATTCGTACTATGAGCTCTCTGGGCCGCAACGTAATATATTTAGTGTGACAATACACCGACTGACTTTCCAAGCGAGTACATCTCCACGTTAAATCCTACGGAACGTACATTCGTTAATCGATTAGCGGTTATCTATATTCGTAAAAAGCCCGAGTTGTAATGTCTTACCATTGGCCGCGGCGAATCCTCATTTTGTTCCGTCTCGGAAACGTCTACCTCGTTTTTAATCGATTTCTCGTCATTGACGAGTAGTAGCGTTGGTTCTTCTACGACGATATCCTCCTTATCGTCGTCAAATCGTTCGTCATCTACGTCGTTACGATGCAAACTTTTATAGAAATTTTCTATGTGTTCGTAGTTGTTCTGTGAAATACATTTTTACATTGATCAAATATCGAACTAACACATCGGAACATAATATATAATAATCGAAATATTTTATAAAAAAATCAGGTCGCTCTCACCGTTAAATTAAATCCACACCATTTGTGGAGCGCGAGTATCATTTTTACACAACACAGTTGTTTACATAACTGGAACGTTATTTATTATAAATGATTGTTTTATCGTCATTACGTTTGAAATTTCGTTCAAGCGTTAATTAATTAACAATTATGTACGTACCGACTCGTCAACACCAGTTACTGACGTTTTACAAAAGCTGATCGCATAATCTATGCGGAACCGCGAGTTGGAACTTTGTATACGACACTTTAAAGTTTCGCCCGTAAGAGCGGCGATTTCGCGCAGTTGACTTTCCGACGACACGTTCTCATAGGGTGTGAGCGAAAAGTATTTGATAGCTTTTAATTTCAACCGGCTTGATTCTGGTAACTGAAACGATATACACAACGAACACTCAAACTAAGACTTTTGGAATTTCGCGCGTATGTTTTCCGATATATGATATACTCACGTATGAAGACACGGATTTGACCTTGTTATTCGATTGTTCCTCGTTTTCGATCAAAACGAGACCGCATATTTGTTTTAATAAATATAGCATTTCTCCGGCGGCGTGTTTTGTCGCCTTCTAAACGGCACACGGACAAGAACGTGTATCAGATAAGATTTACAATACCGATAATATTGATAAATTCGAATGTCGCGCTTACTTTGGTGTTGGCACCTAAGCCCGTTGAACAGTACTCTCTATAAGTACATTTTACAATGTAAACCTTGCTTTTACGTACGTTCGTGTACGTGATCACACCTCCTAATATTTTGACGATTTTTTTAAGGTACGCTTTCGTAGAACCGCATCGTTTACAATCTACGGCCACAAAACGTAGCAGTAATTTTAAATTGTCCTCATGTTTTCGTGAAAACTAGAAAATAAACGAACCGGTTATTCGCGTTTCGTGTATACGCGTTTTTCGGTATTCGTGTACGCGCGACTTACGCGATCCGAATTTAACACCATACCCGCGTCGCGGACGAAATCGTCGTCCGCGTCATTTTTGTTCACGGGTACCTTATGCTTGCGCGGTTCGGTAAAGCCCAACTGTATACGTATTAAATTGTTGATCTTCATCATAGCGTTCGCGCGTGCCATCTACACGGGGAAATATGTTCGTTATTTCCATTCGTTCGCCTTTTATACGACATAATGTTATTATATATTACGTCCAAAGTCGGTCCCACGCCGTTCACGACGTAATCCCCATACGCTATTTTCGACACCACGCAACTCGACAATACCGTGCCGTCATTGGTGGTACTTGACACGATTGCTTCCGTTCCCAAGATCGAGGCTTGGTTCACGAAGCTTTCGTATCCCGAAGATTTTATTTCGGATTCCGTTTCGATTACGTTCGTTGCGTATTTGAATTCCTGAAAAACGATTAAAACCATCGCACCACTTTCGCACATTGCACTCGCTAAGCGTATACTTACCATAGTTAATAATTGCCGAATAACTATTACCAATAAGAATAACAACGAAAATATTAAGCGTTCGAACGGCAGTATCTCAATAATGGTTCAGCGAAAAAAATTGCTCACGCTTCGTCACTAGACAAAGGCGAACTGAAATAATATCGTATAAATATTCGATATTAATATAATTTGCTCAGTCGTCACGGCGGTCGAAACGCTATTTTTTATGTACAAATGGCGACCAGCCGAACTTCTTGTTTTTAAATATATATTGGCCAGTTTATTAAAACAATTTCGAAAAGCCGTTATAATTGCGGAGCAAGAAAAATTTTATTTCCCGTGTTGAGGAATCACATTCAAACAAAACGCCATTTTTATTCTATGGTTTCAGCAATACACCCACTGTCCGGAAAGCCTGTGGGCAATACTTCGGACAGTGGATCGCCGTCGTTTATTATTTACGAAAACCAATTATAATCGTCGTTAATTTGGGTAGACATAAATAACGGGATCATCGTGGTATTTCGCTTCCTCTTACAAAAAAAATAATCTATTTCGCAATACCGTACTTAAAAAAAAATAAAAATAAAACGTGGAGAATGGGAGGATGTGTGTCGGGACAATGTCTCGTTTACGTCCTCATCCATTTACGTTGTTCTTCGATCAAAAATTAAAAAGAACATAAACGAGAGTTCTTGTAGTCTGCAAGACCGAACGGAGTCACACGACCCAGAGCTTTCATATTCAGTGACTTCTTTCGCAATCATCACCGACTCCGGTAACCGCGTCCCAAACGGTCAGAGGCTTCAACATACGGTCGACCGAATTGCCCAGCGCGACTCCTCCGATCCGTTGGACGAGCACGTTCCGTACACGGTTGACTTGTTCGAATTGCGACAGTTTGAAAAAACCGGGTAAAGTCTGTTTCGTATGGACACTGATTATGGCAAACGCGAAACTATTGTAATTTTAACGATTAAACCTACAGATAATAAATTACGACTATTTTTAATTCCAGTAATCAGATTTTTGATAAGAAAAATAATTTTTTTTCTATAAATAAATTCCGGGAACTTTTTGATTCTACTACGGATTTGTGCTGTGTGAAAATGTTTTTATTTTTAACTATTTTAATTTGGAATACGAGAGGTATAACTGTATATTTGACCGCAATTAATACACCACATATATATATATATATATATATGCACCAGGGATCGGCTCTAAGCCCTTACCTTTTCTCGGTAGTATTGGATGAGGTTACAAAGGAAATATAGGGGGAGGTACCATGGTGTACGTTGTTCGCGGATGATATTGTGTTGGTAGGGGAAAGTAGGGAGGAAGTTAATCAAAGACTCGACGTGTGGAGGTTAGCTCTGGAAGAGAAGGGATTAAGGATTAACAGAAGTAAGACAGAGTATATAGAGTATAAATTTGAGGAAAAGGAACAAGTAGATGAAACGAGATGTAGAATGACAATAGATGGGGATGAGATAAAGGAGGTTGAATGTTTTAAGTATTTAGGGTCTGTCGTACAAAAGAACGGTGGGTTTGATGAGAATGTGAAGCATAGGATTAGGTGTGGGTGGACCAAATGGAGAGAAGCGTCTGGTGTCCTGTGCGATAAGAGAATTCCAATGACTGAAAGGCAAGTTCTATAAGGGGGTAGTGAGACCAGCAATGTTGTATGGTTCAGAGTGTTGGGCGGTGAATAAGAAAATGGAGCTGTCACCTTTATCTACATATTGACATTACATTACGACCCTACTATATCGATACATTGACAAACCATAATTCAACGACGACCGTCCTCAATTATTTCCACGAACTATAAATATAGTTTTCAAATAACGATTGTTTACGAACAATCGAACGAATTTACGTATTTATTTATCCGCGAGCTTACAATTAGAACTTTTTTATTTTTTTCCAAATTCGTATTTATATTTCACTCTTTTGGCCATCGGCACCCGTGTATTTGATATACGTTTTTAAAAAAATTAGAGGTTTAAACGAATCGATATCAGTTTTTAATTCCACATTTGGTTATTTATTTCTCACTTTTTCATACCTATTTATACCTATAAAACGAATATATTATGTTAATGTGTATGTAAATTACCCGTGGGTATCATGATGTCGAATCGAGCTTCTTTGTTAAATCGATAATAACGAGTTCTACAAATACACATAGAAACGACTCGTATAATTTTAGTTTTTTGTTACGTCGTTAAACAATAAAAATCTGACGTTTTCTTCTACAAAACGTAACGTTTTAAGTTAACGTTAATATTTATAATATTTAATGGTCGAAATGACGAATTACAATTTTGTAAAATAGTTCTTAAAAGACCCAAAAGTAATTCTGGGAAATGGATAAGTGTACGTTTGAAACGCAGAAATGTCAACAAATATTTCATTTTGACGAGCATAAAATTAACAAAATATATGCCACTTTAGACAACGGTACGTATTACAGCGTTGGTATACTATTTCTACGATATATGACATTTTATCGTTATCTATCTATAACTTCATAATTCTATAAGAAAACGGAAATGGTTTTTTTTATTTTATGAATTTATTATTTGAAATCACAAACGTAAAATTTAATTAATTTAAAAAAAAGAAATGATCGAAAACCGACTTAAATTACACGTAAATTACTAAAACGAATTTCAATATTTGTACGTAAGAAAATTCGTCTTTGCAACTTATTAAAAATATATAGGCGAAAAATGTACATTTTTAATATTAAGCGGTATATATTATATTTAATTTTCGTGTTTATGCCTTCAGAAATCGAAACTTTGAAAATAGTAAAAAACTTGAACCAACAATTTAAAACGCCCGATGTTCAGCATTTTAAAACTTCTCTACGTGAAACCGAAACCATAACGTTATTAGAATTACCGTCGTTAACGTCGACCGGAAATAATGTTCAAAACTCACGAGACACCAAGGTCTGTATCATTTTTAGTAAAATGTAGATTAATTTAAAATAAAAATTATTAGTTTATTATCATACATCCAAATGTCAAATATATTTTAGTAAAGATGTAGATGTATTTAGTAAATTAGCGCAGTAAACCCTCGGTAAATCAAAAATGTCTATAGTCCTATTTCAAATACATAGCTAATTCATTCGGTCAAGACGAACGAGGAACAGACTTAAATGGTTTGGTCGTGTTATGAGGAGAGAAGATTCGGAAGCCGTAAGAACGATTATGGAATTGAGTGTTGAAGGAAAAAGTGAAAGACCAAAGAAGTGGTTAATTGCGATTGTGTGTCGTGATTATGGTCTGGAGTGTGCGTGAATGATGTGGGAAATCGGGTAAAGTAGAAGTTGAGGAGGACCAAAGATGGCCGACCCCGAATAGTTGGAAAAGCAGAAGAAGAAATACCGAAATATAAGCAACTATTGAAAGCGCGTGCTTTATACAATGACATTAAAATTGTTTTTTATGTTTTTCGGTGCTCGCTATGTTCGATAGTAATGGGCGATTCTTGAGCACTGTTTTGTTTGAAACCGTATTCACTTTGTGGTTTTACAAACTGTTTTGTTCACACGGTGTTTAAAATGCCGACAAAAATAATTCTTACCTTATCGGACGAAATGTAATTAGTCGAATTAAAAAAGAACTGTTCGGCTAGTGAACTCGTGTTAAAATTTAAATATGGAAGAACGTCAATATTCCTCGAGGAATTAGAACAATTTTCTCCGCATCTTAACGGTGAATTTTTAGACTTGACTTCAAAAACTAACAAGTATATAGAGCACATAATAAACGAGAATCAATTGCCGATTCCTCGAAATAAATGTAAATTTTATTACCAACGGAGTTATGACAAATGAATGTATATATGTACAAACAATATTATTTACGTATTATAAAAAAAATCGTTCGTTTAACTTTCGGTGGTTTTTCATTTTTCCTTTTACTACCGAATCCTGTCAAGACCGTAACACCGATAAGACAAAACGATTGATTAGTCTCAAGCGATTCCATCTCAATGAGAATTTACGGTATTTACTTTATGAATTCGCGATATGTAGATAATTGTAATTCTTTTATATAGTAAATTTATGATTAACATAAACATGTAGAATATAGAAATATATATATTTTTCTGTCGTGTTAATTTCAGATTATAAAATCAGCTAAATATGAATTATCTGATTTTGTTCAAACTTCAAGATATTTTCAAAGAACACAACATACACAAACAGAGAAAATTACTTTAAAAGTAATATACTGATATAATTTACATATTACACTTCAAATTATCATATATATATATATACAAGTAGTATCAAATTAGTGAATTTATGGATATCTATATTAAGTATTTACTTATATGATTTACTTAGGATCAATCAAATATTACTTCATTATGGATACTTAAACAAGAAACCGACAAAAATGCATTATTTTCAAGGAAACAAGGTTACTTTTACAGTTTTTATACTATAATATCTCAAATAACATTTTAGAATATATTCGTTGTCTTAAAAACAATCTCTACTAATAGACAACAATTAATCGTTTCCTTGATTCGCTCAGAAATTAAAATTTATTTTATTGAAATTTCAGCGCTAACAATAATAATTATTGAAATTTGAAATATTGTAAATTATCGACGAAATAACTATTTTATAATTTAAATCAGCGCAATTTATCTTAAACAATTTCACTAATATACGCGTATTATGCAAATAATTTATAAACATATACATCTAATATTAATTACTAAATTGTTAAAATATTTCAGAAATTAAGCCAAACAATTTTAAAAAAATGTTATTTATATGCGATCGGATTTTGACGTCAAATAATTTTTCCAAAAAGCAGATTGAATTTTTGACACAACATACAAGTGACAGTAAGAATATATAAACTTTTAGTGAACATAAAATATATAAATTATATATTATTAGTGTATACTATATTATTTACTATTATTATCATTTTCTTTTATAAATATTTTCATTATAACGTTTTTATTTATTTATATTGTACATATTATTTACTTACAGAATTGAACGCCATGTCCTATAGTTATATATTGGAAGAAATATTACAATTTTCAAATAATAAAATAAAGAATTTCACAGTCACATCATTCGTATGGAACACTGTGAATGAAGTTGGTACCTATATAATATATATATATATATATATATATGATATAACTAATTTTGAAAATTGTCATTTTTACTATAGATTCCTCACGATTTCATTATTTGTGCATCCAAATATTTTGTACGTTGTAAACAATAATATTCGAACTAATGTACCTATGCATTTATATACCAATTTTGTTCAAATTGTCGTTTTTTCCACCAATCACATTGAAATTTAATAACATTTTGTTTTGTAAACCTAATTACTTTCGAAAAATTCCAGTTAAAAAAATTCTAGACAATTTTATTATAGAAAGCGATGTTTTTTTAATTTTTTGTCAAATTGGTATTTTGTGAACTGTTTTGTTAATATATTTTCTTTAAACGGACCGATGAAATTGTTTCATTTGGTTATTATTTTTTTTTTTTTTAATTTTTACAATCTTAACTTTTTTTAAATATTACTCTATTTACGAGTAAAATCATACAGTAAAGCGTTTAATATAAAAAAACGATATTTGGGATACTCGTTTGAAAATCGTTTTTATATTAATCAGAACATTTAATTTTTAAATTATTATTTAATTAAAAAGTGTTCCTAAATTCTTAACTATGTTCTCTAAAATATACAAACCTACATTAGGAACGGCGTTATATTTTTATTTTAATAAACGAACTGCATTAAAAATAAATTTATACGTAATGACGTATCTACAATTGATATTGTTTTATGGGTATACGTAAATATTTAGACGAGTGTATATTAATATAATTAGTTTTATTGTAATAGAATATACTGGCAGTTGGATATGGTGAATTTCAAAATGCGAATGGCGCTATTTGTTGTTGGTCAATAAAAAATCTTGTATATCCCGAAAAAATGTACGAATTTCAAAAGTCTATTACATGTCTGGATTTTTCAAAGACAAATGCTAATGTTCTTATTGCTGGAAGTCATGAAGGATTTATCTACGTTTTAGATATAACTCAAGACGTTTGTAGTCCTGTGATAATCAACGAGTATGACTTAATTGTTACTTCTATAATTTAACGTAACGAAATATATATATATTACAATATAAGCATATACTATATCTTTTAAGTTATATACGTAGTTATTTTAAAAAGACACTTTACAGTATACTATAGATACTTAGCATAGATATATAGATACATAAGTGAAGCTAACACGTGCTCATAGTAAGCAACGACATTCGCTGAAGATAAATATTAATGTTTCGTGAATCATAATGCGCTTACTTTAATTTACAGATATAATTAAGTTTCAAAAATGATTTTAATACTCAGTTTTATTAAAAATTGCGCTTTATTTAGTATAGAATTATTAAGTGGTGTTTTTATTTCGATTTAAATAATTATTACGATTTAAATTGTGAACATAAAAGGTAGGCGAGTACTTCTTTATTCTTCTTCTTTATTTATTATATTAATTATACTAACGTTATTTTAACTAATAAATTAATTTTCAACGAAATATTATCCTTTATACTTTCATAATACGAGCATATTTCAGCTAGAAAATAACTATCTCGGTTTATTTTTCGTATTTTTGGAATTTTTCCTTTACCATTTAGTTCAATTTTAATGTCGATTTTGACGATAAAATATAAATCGTAACAAATAGTATAGGTATATAATTTTCAATTTATTTACATGTCACCTATGGGAAATTGTGTTTTCACAAATTGAGACAAAGGAATATGTAATTATTGTACTATAAACGCTTAACCTGACCTAACTATTACATTATAATATATATATACACATCCGCCTATTTTTGTGTATTAATATTTTAACGAAATTGATCATTAATTACAGAGTTGGCTTACAAAATTTTCCTATATTGAGTATCGTGTCGTTTTTACAAAAAAATTATACTGTGGAGGATGAATTTGTATTATCAGTGGATGGTAATGGATCGGTTCGAAAATGGTCAATTTTCTCTGAAAGTCACAACACAGGTATTGGATAATTAATGTTATATATATATATATATATATATACTAATAATTTAAATTGATATTTTATGTAATTTTCATATAGCTTAAATTTCGTTTTCTTTATTATTATTATTATTGTTATTTGTTTCAGAACAGATGTCATTAATATATTGTGGGATTCGAGAGGACACTGCAAAATTGAATAATTGTTGTCCGACTATTGTACAAAAAATGCCTGGAACGGTCATAGCGTTTCATCCAATTAATAAAAGCACATATTTTGTTGGGACTAAAATTGGTTTTGTTGTGCAGGTAAAATTAATATAAATATAAATTATATAATATAATAATAAAAGGCGCTTAAAAATTAAATATCGTAATTGACGTTATACATATATGTACGATCAATTATAGAGTGATATATCTCAACTTCCAATTTAAACGTCTTATTTTTAATTTTTAAGTTGTTTTCAAGTTATAAAATTAGTTTAAAAAAACTATTGGTTCTCCGTGATCGGGGCAGAATTCTATCAATTAATTACACTATACATTTTTGGCAAAATTGTCAAAATTGATTAATATTTTTTTGTGGTATACAAAATTAAGATAAAATTTTGTAATTGTTCACATGGAGCCTTTTTTTGTTGGGATATTGTAATTTATCACGCTTAATGTGTAAACCAAGAACAATTTAAAATAAAAAAGGACAATTTAAAATGACATTTATTTATATACTTGTGTATAACGGTCATAACGTATATTTTTTTAAACGTCCTTTATTTATTTCATTATAATAAATTTAAGATAAGTCTGACAATTAAATTATTATTATTTAACGTACATTTAAATGTTTTTTGTAAAAATCATTTTATTTTGAACAGAATACGATCGACAACTGTAATCGCTATGATAACATTTTTATAGCTCACAACGGTCCAATTTACGGCATTAAATTCTCCCCATTCTGCTCGAGTATTTTTTTCACATACGGTGCTGACTGGAAAATCAAAATTTGGATGGAAAATATAGAATCACCGCTGTTGTCCTTGTGTTATTGTGTTCGTACATGATTTTGAAGTATATTATTTACGCAATATAAAAATCTATAATAATCATCTCGTTGAATATCTTAAGCTTGTCAATCATGTAGATACAATATTTTTGTACAAGAATGTATAATTTTCCTTTGTCACCATATGCCACAAGCATGCTTAAAAAGCAAGGTAATTTTGTGTTCCAAACATGTCAAGTTCAGACAATGACACGCTCACAGTAGCTAATTTTGCTATAATTTGAAAAAGGAAAAAATTAAAGAAGAAACGTTCTATGTGGTGTAAAGACTGGTTAATGAAAAAAAAATGTTTTCTCGTAGTAACTTTTTAAATGAATTAAAATTAAAGTCACGTGATTGGCACAATTACCTGCCAATGGACGGAGAAACGTATTTCAACCATTTCTTTTATCACGCCTATAATTAAAAAACAACATACAATTATGAAAAAAGCTGCAACACCTCATGAATGATTAATGGCGACATTGAATTTTCTCGCAATCGAAATGAGTTATGAAGACCTGAAATATTCAACTCTAATTTCACCACAGGCTTTAAGTTACCTAATTCCTTATTGATTGTGCGTTACCTATACTGACGTGCGAACACACATTCAGATTTGCTTGTACCAGAGCGTGATTCGTACAAGCACGCAGATGAAAATTTAATCAATATTCATTCCGTTTGTACAATCACAATGTTTGTACAAAATTATCATACAGACGTTCAAGCATGCTTGTACAAAAAGATTGTATCTGCATGATTGACAAGCTTGCAGTTACGTGTGTAGACGCCTTCACAGTTCAAATACATTTTAGTAATAACTAAAATTCTAGATAGGTATTGTTTACGCCAATAATTTAATCAGCAATATATTATCGAGTCGTTATTCTCGTGCCAATTAAATTTTATATATTTGTCTCATACATATAATACATACAGGCCCCAGCAACAGTTCGTGTAACTTTCTAATTAATTTATTATAACAATTTCTTACATACTAATGAGTTTCTTCAAAATTATTATTAAATACGACACTACTATTTAATTTACAACAATTTTCTCCAAATAAATCCTATTTAATATGATTTTGATTTAACTAAGTTAACATATTTTCTAATTAAAGTTGAATAATGCTAAAAAGTAAATGTCGAAATCAATTATTAATATTATACTCAAAACTAATTTGAATAAACAATTTTATAAAAATTTAAAACAATAGTCAAAATGTACACGTTTCAATAAGATTAACAAATTCACATTTCATTAATATTTGTTATTTAGTTCTTTTTTCATTTATTAAATCGCTCGATTTAACTGAAATTTTAATCAACGATAAATTGGATTAATTATTGTTTATTATTTTTGAAATTAGTATTATTTTTCAGAATGTTGTGGATGGTGCAGATTGGTCGCCGATAAATTCCACAGTCATAGCAAGTATCAGTGGAGCGGTAATTTGTATATGGGATTTTGCTAGAAAAACAGTCGAGCCTGTTATGATATATACGTGTGAAACAGGTGTTCGTTTCTCATTAGTGAAGTTCTCCAAACACGGTAATGTAAGTATATAATTGCTATTATTTTAAATACTTTCACATGACCAGTGGTGTTTATTGTAAGGTTAATGATGTATGATATTTCCTTATTCCTATTACGATTTTTTAAATGTTTCCCAATTGAAAATCTATACATTTTTTAGTTTTAACCTACCTCTATTATAAAACATTCTGGAAAAATACAAATAAATTATATTTAATACTTATCAATGTATATTATCGAGTTACCTCATAGTTTACAAGACTACTTGTAGTTGATTGTAATAATTATTTTTTTGTACGAAACATAGCTCATAATATAAGTTATTGACATTTTTATACATGTCAATTAGAAATTAATATATTTCATTATTAACTGACAACAAATAAGACATTAATCAAAAATTAATAATTTGCGTATACATCAATTGTATAATTAATATAGTATACACCAATATGTTATTGACCAACTGTTAGTGTATAAAAATGCTATTTGTTTTTTTTTTATATAGAACATTGTTACTGGCGATGTAAATGGACTAATCAGATGTTTTAACATCAGTGACATGCCTCCACCATCATTTCTCCAAGTAAATATGATTTGTAACAATTTTAGTACACGTTTAATGTTTCTTAAAATAATAATTATTTCTACAACCATCCAGTCATATTCTGAAAATTATTTTAATAGGATTTTATTTTTTAGAAAAATTCTATTTTAACCGCTTTGGAAAACATCATGTCGTCAAATCCAGAACTTATTCAGATAATTAAAAAAACCATGTCGAACGAATAAAATAATGTTGTGTTAAATGTAAATAATACACCATCATTCACCAATAACTTCCCTACCACTTAAGAATAACCAACCTATATCATGGACTTTTCATGTGCAACACAAAACTTTTGATTTATTATTAAAATAATTTTACGAGAAAACTCCAAAAGATCAAACATAATTAGTCGACTAAAACTGTCATCAGTTAAAAAATTAAAAGATTACTATACGATGACAGAAACAATGCCATATAAATATATGTATCGATGGTAATATATTTAAAAAGCATTTAAATATAAATTAATAGACAGAATAGTATTATATTAATGATAACAACACTTTGGTGATTACTGTTTTATTATAATAAAATGTATTGTAATATTTTATGTATGTGTATAATAATATATTAATATTTATGGATATAGAATGAAATTAGCAAGAAAATATTGATTTTGTATTAATCAAAATATAGTGCAAGAATTTAACATAAAATACGATTATTAATGATACAAAACATTGAATATAAAAAAATTGGGAATGATCTTACAATAATATGTTATTTACAAAAAAAATTCAGTTAAACAATTAAGCTCTATTGTATTTTCCCCAAATATGTAACATAAACACCGAAGCGATGAATAACAATGACATCACAAGCACTGGAACAGGTCCACTGTAAAATAAAATAAGAATATTTAAAACAAAATTTAATTATGTTGGTTAAAATAAATAATTTTTTAATGTTTTGATTGAAAATTTAAATTTTATGTCAAACAATAGTTCTGTTCAAAAGACTTTCTAATATTATAATTCTTAACATAAGCAATTTGTATTGAAGTTACAACTTTAATACAAAATTTGATTAAAAACATCCTACATTGAAAATAATAATATAATTGATAAAATATATGCAAGTAATTTGTTTGAATCAAAATTTAATTATTTGTCCATATTTTAAATATAAATAATTGCTAATATTAATTTTAAATATGTCATTGTATGTAGGGATAGATAAGTGAAAACTATTTCATCAAAATTTTAAAATACATTTTGTAAAAAATTTTCTGCGATTCTATTGAAAATTGTGTATTTTTCAGTAGTACTTTGACCTAAATTATTGTACAAATGTAATTTTTTTATTAAGACATTGACTTTTATTATTGTTACATAAAAAAATCAAAATTATTAAGTCTGTAAAAATTAAGGTAATTCTTTACTGAACTAGTTTTTCTTGGTATTATTTTTAAAACAATTAACAATTTGTTATTTTCATTATTTATAGAACATCACATCTTACACTTTAATGCCTGGTGAATCATCAGTATAAAAACGCCACATTCCTCCACTACTAGTACCAGTCTGCCTATTTCTTAATGATGTAGACGGGGCACTTGGTGTCTTTCTAAAATATAAATCAAATTATAGTAATATATACATATATGTTATTAACAGTGTTGAACTCAGCATAAAATGAACATAATATAAATAACGACTAACGTAGGTGAATTACATATTTCAAATATTAATTAGTTATATTTAGATTTTAAAAATAAATTGTTTTCAATTCACGACTCTCACACAACCCATCAGCTTATTGTCACCAAAAAAGAACAGATTGTTGATTATTCTTAATTAAAAATATAAAAAAAAAAAAAAAATTTAAATATTTAAAAAA
>JAIPRN010000593.1:61653-75864 GCA_025469175.1 Geopemphigus sp. TES_GeoC_2020
ACGTCTGTCTCCCAATAGGGGACAGACAACTTGTCTGTAACACAATAACAGTGTGCGGATGCAGCTCAGCTACGAGTTACTAAATTGCAGGAGTCGGTATTTCAAGGAGTGAGGGTCGTTCTCTACACCGGGACTTCTGCAGTTATTGTTATTGTCAACCTTTTTTTTTCGTAGTTAATTTTACAAGTTTTTCTTATTAAACACACTCACACCAACAAAACTGGTAACGTAAGTGATTTAATTATTTAATATTAAATTTCCTAAATAATTCTCGTATCTATGATCCCGAAGACAATTTGCGTAATAACTCATTAGAATTTAAATACGTCCCCCAATAGTGCCTGATTACTTACACATAGATAATCAAGCGTTTCTTTCCCCCTGTCCCAGCGGGTTCATACTCCCCATATTTTTGAGTTATTAAAGTGGTATTATAAAATAATTAATAAACATTAAAAAAAAAAACATATAATTATCAAATACCTTTGTCTAAGTACATTTCCAGCAGTTCTTGAAGCACCGGGTTTAGATGGAGACCTCGGTCCATTATTTGCTGTTTGCATTGCACTCGGATTAACAGGCTGTAATAAATAAACACATTTTAGTACTTTTTTTTTAAGAAAATTATCGCTAAGAGAACTTCGATTAAGATTATCAACTCGTTGAACAAAATTGCTATAATAAGGTATAAACTATAAGAAACATTTTGTCGAACTAATACACAACCGTTTCGCTGTCTATAGCCTACGTGTTTAAGCAAAAGAACATACGGTGCGCAAAACACGTTTTCGCGAATACGAACGGTGTGGCGCGGTTTCATTATCCAAACAAAATCAGAAAGCGTATATTCTCCATGTCACTAATATTGAATATGAGATGCCGCGTACAAACGTCGGGTCAAAATGCTTGTTCATGTACAACATACAATATAAAATATGAAATCTTACCATCTTCGAATAGTCGGCCGAAAACTTTTCACACAAAAAAGTACAGCGCACGTAATAATATTCTGTGGACGTGTAATCCAACAACTTATAATTATTAAAATAATATTAGTTAGTGTGGAGTGGGGGAAAATGAAACAGAACCAAATAATAACAGACCTGTGTTTACGCGATGACACGTTTGTCTTGTTGTCGGTGAATAGATAACATGAGTAGCTCATGGAGACAAAAATATTTTCTGTAAAGGAAAAAACAAAACGTGGTGGGCGGATCGCCTAGTGAATTCAAAATATTTTCCACGTTCTAGTCGAATAATAAAATAACTACGATAAATTCGATTTTCCGGTTACCGTTAACATGTTTTATTGTACCCGTGGATTTGTTGACATAAATTTAACATCGTAACAACGATAATAATTCGTGTCAATTCGTCGAAAACATCTTATAAAACTTCTTTTACACACACAATTTACTCGCTGTATTAAACGTATTGTAAGTTATATACAAATAAGTAAACAATAAAACCTCGCTAACTTACGTGAAAATAAAGATTGTCAGATTATTGCGAGATTGACAAACAAAAATAAACATTAATAGAAGGTAAATCTATTTAAATTATAATTTATAAATATTAACAATCATAATGTATAGTATTGTAATTTGTTTTTTTTTAAATTAATACTATATGTTCAAATTTTACCATTTTAGATATTATCAATTAACTACAAATAATACGACAAATGCAAGACATTAATAATTAACTAATAATAAACGAATAAGAAGTCACGATTATGTAATTATTGCATTTATTAGGGGTTTCCAAATTATACAGGTACATCACATTAATAAGCGGAAAAATCAACTTACTGAAATTCTCTAATGGATATTAGATAGTCTTTTTGTAAATTGTTTAAATCGATTACATATTTAATTGTTAATATAAATTGTATTTCAAGAAAATACTCGCTCATCACCAAATTCTTTTTAACATTTTAATTCTCACAGCTTTTTACAATACTTTCATTTAGTGTATTTAGAATTGGAACACTTAAGTGTAAATATAAAAATATACTATAGTTTTTATTATATATTTATTTCACAATTATTTTCATTGATTCAGATACAAATTTTACAAAAATAATATAATACAATTATTATAATCGTTTCCCTCCTAGTTTTAAATTTTGTTTTTTAATTCTGTCTTGCTTTTTTTCTTCGGGTTTTATATTTATTAATTCTGCTTTCGGTTTATTGGCTTCTGTTTCTGTGTAAAAATTATTTAAACATTTATTTTAACGAAAATCTAATGTTTTCAAATACTCACTATTATCGGTGTGAAAGACATCAATACATTTATCCAAACTAATGGTTTTATCTTGTTCAAAATTCTAAAACAATGATTATTTATGTTGATAAATTTGAAAAAAAATAAAAATTGTTGGCCCACCCACTTTTTAACATCAAATATAAATGTTTTGCAGCGAAATTCCTTTTAAAATTATTTATTTGTAAAATCATTATATTTACGCCATTTTTTTTTGGAATACTTATCATTAAAACAAGAACTTTTATGCGTTTGCATATTTTTTCTGGTTAACTTTGTCGTATGCTTAGTAAGCACATAATACATTTCACAACATTTGTGATCTAATACTTAAAACTTTTAGCGTATATTTTTGATTATAATAGCATATTTTAAGTTTTTAGTGCATATTTTGAGTTTATCGATAATCAAGGACTTCCATGAATATTTTTTTTTAATCAAAATCAATTACTATTAAACAGTGAATTTTTCATAGACGATAGATATTAATAACTTTAATCTTAATGGTCAGAGTAGATTAAATTAGAATATAGTAAAATATAATTATTTATTAAGTCTATTTTTGTATTATGAATAGAATGTGATACAATATAACATTTTATCACATATTTATTTTTGTATTAACAATATTAATATGTCAAAAGAAAAATTGACAAAACCTTATTGTTTATGCAAGAACGAACTCCTTAGCAATATATTTTCCTGCTGACAGATAAAATATGTTCTCTATTTGAAAATATCAAAGAAATGTTTATAATTCAGTACAATTCTGATTAAGATAATGTTTGAGAATTATTTTTAAATAATCTTTTTTATTTTATTAGGTATAGCATAATAATTTCGACCAAAAAATGAAATCTGTATTGGCTATATTATTATTTTAAACATATAGGTACATAGACAATATAAAATAGTTAAAAATTTAAAGACTGAATATTGTTTCTTAGTGTAATATAATATATATAAGTGTATTTTTTTTTTTGAGGGATACATTTAAATGCATATTTTTTTATTTTTTATGCATAAGTGAATATTTGATATTTTTTTAGTGCATGAAAGTCCTTACTTTACTTATTCTTAGTATTATATAATATAAGATCACTTTCTATTCTCTCTTCTACTTATTTGCTAATCTCTATTCATAACTATATTGCCAGTTTACTATCTATATAATAGGTATGTGAACTAGGTATTAATTGAATTTTAAATCTTACTCTTATATCCTGCTAGACATTTAATAGGAATTTTTTAAAAATATTCACCTAATTCCCTTAAAACTATTATTGTAAATTCTTTTTTTTTAATTGCATACTTAATATATTTCACCTTTCTTCACATAATAATTTTTTTCAGCTAATTCCTATTTGTCCCTATATTCCAGTATATGACAATGAATTCCTTAACTCATTAGCTAGATCCACTTTCTTGTTACACTGTCTTCTATTTAACCTAATTCCTTAAACTGATTTTGTCCAAAGACAGTTTGATTGTGTAATTTAGTCTTATTTTCTCTTTATATCTTGTATAATTGTACAATTGTAAAGACTAATTATTATATATGATTTTAATAGAAAAATAGTATACCGGAAGATCAACATCAATATCTTCCCAATCATTTTTAATATTCCATTCTAAATTCCAATCATCCGCTTCACAATTGTTTATGGAGTTCTGAGTATCCTAAAAATTAAAATATAAATGCAATTTTAATTGAATTTATTATTTTAAAATTATATTAAGGTACGACAATTATACTTTATATTATTATTAACTACAATTTTCAATAGGTAAAATCTGTCAACTATAGCCGTTATTTTCATTTTAAATAATGAAAATCTACTTTAACTTGGGTTTTAGAATTTCCATTTATTCAATAATACTGATATATTACGACCTTTTTAATTAATTAGATTTATTTTTCAAACGTTAATTTTAAATGTATTTTCATAAAAGTCCTAAGACAAGTTTTTTTATTTAGTGAAAATCTGGAACAATAATTTCAAACAGTAAACCAAAAAATATGTTACTATATTGATTAGAATATTTTTATTATATACGTGATAATAATAATGAAAACTGTTGAAAAACCTCCAATTTTGATTAATTTTAAGTTTGGTAATATTAAGTACCTTGCAAAACAAATATTTACATTAATTACTTGTCTTTCCGTAAATATATTTTCAGTGATATCATTATCTTTTAGTAAATTGTTCATTTCACCGGAGTTTGAATTATCTGGAATAAAATTAATGTATGATATAATTGATAAAAGTAATATAGTAATATATATATATATACCCTTTGAAGATTCAATTATGTTTTCATTTTTTTCATTATTTTTAGACGTATAAAATTTGGAAGTAACAGATGTAACAGCCCAGTTTTTCCACGTTGATATTAACGGATTTGTTAAATCTGTGCATTCTTCTTCTACAAAATTGAAATAATTAATTAATTATTAAAACTATTAGGCTTGGTGTGAAATAATACAATAATTGGTACCAGAACTTCCTTGGAAATTGTTGTTTCGAGATGCATTTTCAAGTTTATCTAAATAACCTTTAATTGTTTGGAATGTTATATCTCTAACTCCTTTTTCAGAATCAAGAGTTACTTGACACAATGCTGGCAAAACTCGAGATGATACTTCGAATAAAGGATAATATTTTTGAGTAGCAGAAAATGCAGATATACCTAATCAAAGTCAATTAAAAAAAATAATAACAAATTTAAATTATATTTATATGATGTAGACTGACCTGCCATTCTTGAAGGAGGGAATGGATCTTTAAGAGCGCGACTGAATGCCGATATTAAAATCTTACTTCTTTGTTTCGGTTCCAAATATTGAGCGATTTTACCCAAACATACAGTAGTGTTGGTTCTAATGCTTCCCTAGAATAATGGATAGGTAATATTAATTTTTTCATAAATATTATTGACAAAAATGTATATATTCAACCTGATCATCTTTCATTTGTAATCGAGCAAAATGGCGCATTAATTCTACATTTAAATTGTTATAATTTAATTTTGAACAAATGTGGACCATAGACTACAAAATAAAAAATTATATAATTAAAATGTTCTCAATATTATTATTATTATATATAAATATACGAAGTAACTTACTCGAACAGTCAATTCTCTAATAATTGGATTAGTATCTGCTAAACCATTTACCAGTAATGGAAATATACTTGTATTTAATAAATCCGGTTTCAATCTGTCTGTAATGATAAGAATATGTAAATAGTATAATACACAATGTGTAATAGTAAATATAGCATTAATAATGTAGTGATGGATGAACAAATCAAATAAAATAAACTAGATGTAAGAAGTTATAGGTGAGTGAGCGGTTATTATATTATATTTCCTAGTCAAGGTAAAACTATGCATAAACCTACCCAACAAATGGAATCAACAAAAAAATTTTCTATAAGTTTAATATAGACAAAATTAAAGGATGATCAGATAATGAGTAATTACAGAAAAAATTTAAAAGACTAACTGAATAATGACATAAACCTAGTATCAAGAACCTTGGACAGAACTAGAAAAAATAATAAAGGTAACAGAAAAAATATTGGTATTGTGAAACACGAAAAGTTCAAACAATAGTTGAACAAAAGATACAAGAAAGCAGTATAAGAGATGATGCAAACCCCTAGTTGGTGTAGAAATTAGTGAGGAAAACAAAAGAAAATAGCTCAGAAAAATCTTTGCGAGATACCTTCAAATCTAAATAACAATCGAAAAAATCAACAAAACGATTATACAAAATTTTAGTAAAAGCCAATAATTTTATATATGACTAAAACGTAGCAAATGTCAAAAAAGAGAAAAAGTTGACAGGTCTAGAAAGCAAATTCTTTTGGTGTATCTTTGAACTAAAGAATGATGAAACAGAAGAATATGAAATAAGATCAAATAATGAAATCAAAAAACTTTTTGAAGACAATATAATATAAACACTTAAAGGAAGAAAAATAACTAATTTGAACATGTATGAAGATAAAATAATATTACAAGGGACACATTAAATTGGAAGCCAAAATTGATTGATGAACTTCCAATTACTTGGAGTCGATAATTTGGAAGAAATTGTAAATAAAATGGAATGGGAGAAATTGCATGGAACAGTGACGGACCTTAATGGCCTTAAAAAAAAATCGGAAAAAAGAAAGAATGAAGTATTACTATCAGAACATTATTGTTTTAAATAAAAAAATTTAATTTAATTTATCCTTTAAAAATTATACTATGTACTTAATTATATTTAAATAAAATGTATGTATTACTTGCATATAGTTCAATTTGATTAAGTAATAATAATCTGGTTGATCGGTCAGTAGACTCAAATAGTTTAATAATGCACGGGACTATATTTTCTTCAAATTCTTGATTATTTAACATTGTACTTAACTAATAAATAATAATAAAAAAAACAAATTACGTTAGATTAATTAAATAAATAAATATATTATACTGAAAAATTTGTATACCTTAATTATTGAAGGAAATATGACTTTCTGATCTTTAACTATATTAAATATTTCTAATAGTATTGGTAACACATAATTTTGGGCAACATTTTTAGGGAATATTTCGATTTGGCTGAATAATTCCTCCAGAAATGTTGTTCGTTGTGAATCATCAAGTAACTGATAATGACTAAGCGTTATCAACATTTTTTCTAAATTATTACCAAAGTACTTTTGTTCTCGCAAAGTAGAAATAATGGTATCATATGATGGACGATTCGCTGGATTGACATCAATAAGGTTCAAATATATTTTCACAATTTCTTTAGGAATCTATTACAATAAGGTTTGTATATTATAAAACGTTAAATTTGATTAAATATACAAAGAGTACCTTTTTTATGTATTTTAATGATGACTGACAATCTAATGGTCCATTAAATATTTCCCAAATTAGAATTCCAAATCCCCATATGTCTGTTGTACTGTGAAAAAAAAAGTTAAATAATGAAAAAAAAAAAATAAATAAATAACAAGCTTACGAGTGTGATGGTTGATCTTCAGGAGCTTTATATAATTCATTGACATAAGATGGTGGAGAATTGCCAACAGAATTCATGTATTCTAATTCACCTAACTTCCATTGTCCAGCCTTATTTACAAAAACTGACCAAATACATATCTTATTATGGCAAAGTTTGGCTTCTAAGTTTAAAAATTTTAATCCTTGCTAAAAACATTAAATGTTTGAAAATAAAGATTCATTTCGTGGTCAATATTTATATCTAAAGATATAAAAAATGTACAATTTACTTACAATTATATTGAATATTCCCCAGGAAATGTAAGATTTCATAATATTTGTTTGCAAGTCATTTTGATATGAGAGGAAATATTGTAATGGCTCTACAAATTCAGTACATAAATAAATTGTAGATTTACCCTAATAACAAAAATTCAATATTTTTATAATCATTTTAGTTTTGCGAAGTTATTTCACGATTTCTTTTTACTTCAGAACTGTCCAAGAAGGTGACAATATTTGGATGTTTAAGAGTTTTTAAATGTTTCACAGCATACTTGGCCAGAGTTGAAACGTCTGCATTATTATCGATCGAGAATTCAAAAATAGAAACATCTTGACTAGTATTCTAAAAAAAAAAAAAATAGAAATTATTGTTACGAAATATATATATAAGTATCTAATGACTCTCGAAACTCCTTAAGGCGACTACAGACTATATGATTTGGTCGGGCGATCAGATGAAACAGTCTACCTGACAAGACCTAACAGGATTAAAGTCAGACAACACGCCTACACACGACCTGATATTGCAGCTGATTCGACCAATTTATCCTATCGGCCCAACCAAATCATATAGTCTGTAGCCACCTTTAGTTTACAAATTGGAGTCTTAGCTATTAGTAAACTTCATTTATAAGAAAGGAATTTATATCGACTGCTTCCATCGTTACTATGCAGTCTGTAATATTGTATCTATATGATAATGGCGACTAATCCAATTTAAATGACCAAAAATCCTAAGTGTTCAATGAATCTTTTTTTGGGTCTTAACATTAAGTATTTGCAACAACGCCGATTACCTTTTTTCTTCCTTTATTTAATTTCCATAAACTATTATTGTTGAATCCGTAACTAGGACATTCAGTAATCTCAAACGGAAAATCCTTGGACGAGTCCCTTGAAAATAAATTCCACATATTGTCAAATATTCGCTTTGATGAGTATGCCGTTAGTCAATTATATATATATATATATATATATATATTATTACGTCGTTTTATATATAAATACTAATATAACGCTATCTACAAAATACACGCATAATTTTACGATTATAGAACGAAATGAAGTAAAGATACGCCATTTAGTTTACGGAAAAACAGAGTAAAAAATTACTCGTCGAACGTTTAACTTGCACACGAACTAGACAATATTAGGCGTAACAAATGCTTGTTACACACCACATCGTGTTATTGTTGATAACGTTATCTTATCATCTTATTTCTGTGGGATATATTTTTGAAAAATAAGTCTTTTTGTACACGACTCTTACATACGTCCGGATTTGTAACGCATTTTCAGTTCCTATACGCGAAAAATTGCCCGTGTTTAAAACACGGTTATGTAGTCACGTACATTTACGATTTATGTTAATTACGTAACGAATATCGATGGATAAAGAATTCGACGTAACTAATACGTAATATTTAAGATCTTCGGAAAGATTCTGGTTCTAAATTATATTCTTGTCTCCGACGTAATATGGGTTTAAACGTAACGACGGTTTTTTTTCAATTCACTTACAACACTATATCGACTTTGTCAAATAATTGTGACAAAGTAAAAGGAATTTTTAATATCCACAAACTAAAATACCAACGGTTCGCTAACTTTTTGAAAATTTGTATATAACAATAAAAACTAAACTTTATTCGCGTTGGACTTTTAAAACGTGACATTTTCCCATCCTTCGATCCATTGTTTTGAAATATTTTCTACGTCTCTATTTTAAATTAATTCCGTGGTCGCGTACATGACGGGTGACCGCCTGATAATTGTATTAGTGTCATAGCACAATATTAGTGCTTAGTAGAAGTGATAATAAAATATTTGTGTTACCACGTTATCTTATCACCTTTATTCTCTTAATATTACTATTTATGAATACCATACAATAATAACTTGCGTGAACGTCTGAGTCTAGTTGCTAGTGATAAGCACCAGTGCAAGTGATAAGTATTACGCGTCGTGTAAACCAAAGTGTAAAAACGAATTCCAACATTTCGTTATTTTAAATCCAGGGGAAATAAGTAGAACGCTATCAAACGTTTATTGTTTGTACTCGTTCGAAATATTTAAAAATTTTTAATATTTTTATATCCAAGTATACAGACATGTATACATGGCGAGTAATACATTTGGTCGAAATACATAGATATTACCACAGAACGCTTTAGTATACGTGTTTTTGACAACGTTTTCTTTTAATACCGAATGTTAAATATTTTAACCGTAAACATATGATTTTTCAAAATTTTCCAAATCTTACGGTGTGTACAAGTTAGCAATAATATGTTCGCATCAAAATTGACAGCTCGCCGAGAAAATAAAGTGAATTTGAAAAATAAGACTTTCCCAGAACTGCAAAAACTATTGGAACGTCAAGACCAAATTCTGAGCAATAAGTAATGACAGTTTAATGTTTTTACGAATGTTTCATGACTTATTTTTATTATAGCCGACTCGTCGATAGTCTGTCTGACAAGGGTGAAAAATTGAAAAATTTTCGTACGCAAATCAAAGTAGAATTGGATAATCGTCACCTTTATGATATGCTTTGTAAAGACATATCGTCTCTAGATATAGATCAAAATCAGGTGGCTGCTCTAGAATGGACTGGTAAACAATGTAAACTTGATTTGGAGCGTAAGAATGGGCAATCTAATATTGATGATAAGGGAGATGTGTTGAAAATGTTTGTTACACATTCAGGAATTCACCAGAATAAGATAGTTATAAAGTATATTAAATTTATCTATTAACTGTTTGAATTAGTGTTTAGATTCATATTACATAATGTATTTATTTTTAGGGAGAAATCTGAAGAACCATTGATTAAACCGTCAGATCTAATCGACAGAAAATCAAATAAAATGATTAATCAATTAGATGATGAGTATCAAAATGTTGAAAATAACATAGAACCTTATGCAAAAAATTTATGCGGGCGTATTGATACTCACTCGATAGACAGAGTTCATTTATTATTAAATAAACCAATCAAACCAAATGTACACAGTGCAGTAAAAACTAAGCCTTTGAGTCTTAAGGAATCTGTATTACTACAGATTTCACATGAAAACAAAGTAAAAGTAGGTTTTTAATTTATATTATTAGTCTTTTATGTACAAGGTATTTTTTTCTTTCTATAAGGATCTAAAAGTGAACCATTCAGTACATAATAGAACATTTGTTAAATTCAAAACTTCTAATTATCGAGATGTTAAACCATTTGTGGAAGATACAAGTGATGAAAATGATGATGAAGTTTTGACCAATGATGAGAGCTGACTTATTTTTGTGTAATGTTTGGTTCAAATTTTACTCGTAATTGTAAATTTGTATAAGATAATACCAAACTTTTATACAGTTCTTTTTTCATATTTGACAAAAATTATTTGTTCTTAAAATTACATGTATTTTGATAACATTTAACGTACTATGTATTTAACAAAATGTATTTTGTTATATTTTTCATATACATTTATATTACGAATATTAATTGTTGAAATTCTTCAAAATTAAACGTCTATTAAATTATAATTCAGTTTTTACCTTTTGAATTAAAAATATAAATTATATTAAGGGAAGTTTTTAGTATTAAATGTTAAATTTAGGTATACCATACTGAATACAAAAATTATGTCAAAATAAAATATAAAGAACATTATTCTTTTAAATTGACCGATATATGTTATATACATTTTGATAAAATGTGTTATTCTAAGTCTGATATGCTTTTAAAATGGATTTATTTTCTATAAAATGTCTTAAGAAGGAAATTGTAAAATTATCAAGGTACTATTAATTTACATTTTTTGTGTTGATTATGAATATAATTATTTGTTATTTTAAATGTTTTAATAGTACTGAAAGTTCTGTATGCATCATTAAGGCTAGATTGTTAACATGGAATAACCTTTCTTCACACTTTACAAAACCATCTAATAATGCCGCAAAATAACATCATTTATAATTATACGGTATTCGTGGTAAACAAAACGTGGTGGTTCTCTGTCATAATTGTCTATTAACTATAAACTAAGACCTATGTTTTATCAGTAGTATAGGTATCTGTTCGTAATTTAAATGTTACAAAGGTCTACAAGATTTGGTTAATATATAATATTTTAAAAACAATTCACGTAGAGTATTTCACCATATTATGAAAAAAAACAATATATGTATGAGTTATTGAATATTATTTACAAAATTATAAATTAATTATTAAAACAATAATTGTAATAATTTAAAAATATAATGTACATCATATTTTTAGTTCTGCAAAATCTGTTTGTTAATTATACCAATGTTTGATAAATTTTATTTGTCATTGTGTTGTATTCTTTCCCGATAATTGTATTCGTCAATGTTGTTGGTGAACATTTCTGTTGTAAATTTTGAGTTGCACCAATGCTTATCATTGTCTGTTTCGTATTAATTGTCTATTGTATATGGCAATTATTATTTAAACATGATACAATTAACTAAAATGTATTAATATATATTTTTATTGTTTCAACAATTAATTTAAATGTTTATTTACTTTATCCACCAAAATATGCGATTAAAAATTATAATTTTAATTTGAATCTTTATTTTGGCATTCAAAATTATTCTTCATTTAAATTAACTGTGACCAAAAGACCATTTAACTACATGTGTATATTAATGGTGTTTTGGTCAGTTATTTTAGTATTTGTAAAATATAGGAACTAAATATTTTGCAGAACACTAAATGGGACTCATTTGTAATTGTTAAATTCACAAGCATAGACATGTTTTTGACCGTTATATACATCTAAGTATCTAGTTCTCCTAATATGTTGATGTATTTTAAATAAGGCTGAATAAGTTAATTAATTTTCTTAAATTAGTTAATTTATTACAATAATTTATATTTTAATTCTATATTAAAATACATAAAAACTATGCAGTACAAACATTCGAAACAAATTATTTTGGGAATTGTAATTTTGAATTAAAACATATAACGTTAATTCATAATTAAATAATTTGTTGTTTCTAATAACAGTTTTGTAATTTTGTATATGAATTAAATATGTAAGTTTTATTTAACGTTTGAACGTTATATGTATTTAGTACAAGTATAAATAATATAGGTAATTGAATTGCTATTATATATAGAGTGGAATATATAAAGAATATGTAAATAAATTAGAATTAAAAAGAATTTATGAAACGATTGTTATAACGAAACATTTGTTTCATGTTTTTTTATGAAGTATATAAAAATTAACTATTCTAAAAACGAAATATTTTCAATATACATCTATTCGTGACAATGTAAGAGTTGAGAATATATTACGATTATTGTATATAATTCGTTTGTTTTATGTATTTTTAATAAATTAGTAAAAATGTTTGACAGTTTCATTTCTGAATTATAAAGAATTTGTAATGAAAATGCATTTTTAATAATTTTAAAATGATCACAGAACTTGGCAGTTCTGTTAGAGAGATTAAACAACTTTTTGTTTCAAAATTATAATTTTTAAAATTAATTGAACTTTTTATATGGAAAAATTGTTTATAAAAATGACGAATATTTAATATACTTAAAAGTTTTATAGATAAATAAAAATATATTGAAGTGTTTTTTTCGAGTAGATTCCTTGGAATAGAAAATAATATATCCGCCATTTTTCCTTTGTTGTTTGTTTATTTCTTCCCCTTCTCTAATGTGAGCAGTCTTTGTTATTACGGAAAATATGAAACTTGTTGATAGGTTATTTATAAATGCGTTCATTTTTCTTGTAGTCATTGTTCTTTTTGTCTGCATTTAGTTATCACTATTAGTTTGCCTTTGTTTAAGTATTGTGTGAATATTAATTTTCTGTCATGTCGTTGAAAAGAAACCGTGATGAAGACACTCATGAGTCAGTATTGGTACATAGTTTGTTATTTCAAAACAGCTTATGTAGTAATAGCAGCCACGAGTTGTCAAATACGGATTGTGAGTTGTTCAATGGCATTAAAATACCATCTATACTACCACCAATTACACCAGCAGCAGAAAATTGCGGGCCTCGTATAGTCATTGACAACATTGTTGTTAATAACTTTAAGAGCTTCCGAGGGGAAACTACTATTGGACCATTTCATAAGGTACGTTGTTAGTGAAGGGAGTACAATTACAATTTGGATTTTTGTAAATTATGAAAATTTAGCACATTAGAAATCAATTTTGTATTGTATCCCAAATTTATCGCTTTATCTATTTGACCTTGTAAAAACTTCATAAATAAAAATTATTTAAAAAATTGATTTATGTTTACTTTATTTGACGGACTAGGGGTATAACGATATGCATATTAAAAAATATCAAAGTATTGATTCTTCTAGTTAAATTATCGCAAAAGTAAAAATGCGATTCAGCGAATATTTTTCAACACACACACACACACACACACACACACACACACACGCACACACACACACACACACACACACACACACACACACACACACACACACACACACACACACACACACACACACACACATACATACATACACACATACATACATACATACATACATACATACATACATACATACATACATACATACATATGATGACAATGACGGGTTTGGGCATATTATGAGGAGAGAAGATTCAGAAGCGGT
>JAIPRN010000594.1:0-75802 GCA_025469175.1 Geopemphigus sp. TES_GeoC_2020
AGACCGTGTAATCGCCGAACACTTACCGCTGAGGTACGTCTAGCGGGCGAATTACGGGAAATTTCGTCGAACAGCCCGAAATCGTTACGTCCGAATATTGGGAAAATAGTGAAAATAAATCGTCCACGTTACGAGCAAAACTCGGGCGAACGTTTCCGGAGTTGCGCGATTATTTTCGACGACCGTTTTCTAGGTTTTAAAACCGTCGGTAGAACGTGCGCGTTAATGTACACGTCGTGTAGACGGCCGACTATTCGAATCCACGGGAATTTTCGTGCTCCGCGCCTTTTAATCAATCACCTTTTACAAAACCGAAAACGATCGTAACGATAATAAATATTATTCCGCGGCCTGGGTACGTTTTACGACGCGTCGGACGGGAACGAGTGAGATTTCCTTTTCTATTTAAAAAATCGTTTCTTTTTTCCTTTTTTGTAATATGTCTTTTACCTTCGTTAACCGTGTTTCGTGTCTCGCACGGTTCGTATTTACGTTACGTTTGTACACGTATTTACGTTCGGTACCTCGATACCTATTTATACGGTATTGTTCGTGCCTAAGGAAATTCTTACTACCCGAAAGGTGAACAATGTTACCGTAATTTCGGAACCGATTAATCGCCGTGGCTTCTTAGACAATCTCCTAGAAAATCGGTTTACGGCGCGAACGACGATCGGGGAAATTGTAACGCGCGGATGTAACGAAGTTTTTCCGAACGGCGTCGTCGTAGTATTTCCGTCGGATTTGTCGGTTACGGCGTTATTTCTACGTTATTTTTTTACTTCTATAACAATAACGACATTAGTAAACCGACGATAACATAAGACGGTCGTATACGAAACGTGTTTGTTTGAATAATATATATCGCGCGTTCCACGATGTCGAAAAAAAATGAAATAACCGCGTCGTATAAAAACAAAGCGAATAACCAACGCGCGGGCGTTCGCGCGTTGTCAACAACAATAGCCACCCGTACGGGCCGGAGGAACGTCGTAATAATCCTTTCGGACGGTCGTATATCGAACTACAAATCGTACGTGTCCCGCGCTAACAAAGATTAATATTTTTCTCGTCCGGCTTTGTCGCCCGGCGGCGGCGGCACCGTCACGGCATGCGATACCATCTCGTGTGGAGCACGACCCTCTTCTACTTAGCACGGCCGTCTGTTTCTCGCCACAACCCTATAGACGGCGAGACGTGCACCGGGGGCTTATTGTCATTCAAACGCGGTCCCACAAAATTAAGTATTAATTTAACGTCCTTGTCCGCTGTATTTATCACGCGGATAGATAACTGTCGAAATATTACGTCAAAGGACGCATCCGTCGCGGCGTTTCTACGGTACGGAACAAAAAAAAAAAAAACAATTATTTATTTCTAAACGTAATAATACCGGACGGATGAACGCGCATTGTGCAAACGAGAGAATGATAAATGAAAAACACGACGAGTTTATAAGGTCGAAAACAATTTCGTATAAACACCCTAAGCCCGGTACATAATAGTTCGTTATAATATTAAATAATCTTCCGTTATGTCTAGTTCGAGTTTTTTAATTTTTTTTTTTGTCAGACTTCGATAGAACTATAGAAACGAACGGTATTTTCGTTACGTAATAGCGCGCGATTTTTTCTTCCGATATTGAATTGTTTTTTTACAGAGACGGCGGTGAGGTTCAATATGACGGGGATGTATTTTGTTTTTTTTCTCATATAAATTACGCGTACTTACGGGTTTTGTTTTATAAAAACCTCCGACGAACGTCTACGAGTACGCGTATGTTAGCATTTCGACAAAGTCACTTTGAACGGTCGTCGTCGTACGATTCGTTTGAAAAGTCGCGTGCGAATATCGACTCCGAACGCTCGCCGTCGCGTGACGTTTTACTGTTTCGACGGCGTTCGGTGCCGCACAATATTTTTGAAAACGTAGAGTATCGCGGAATTTACCCGTTTACGACGACAGTACGTACACGCGCTAGAGGTAGTAGAGGACGCGATGACTCACTTTCAAGTTGTGAATTAAAACGAAGAAACGAACGGAAATTACGAATAAACCTGTTCGGCCGACCGCCCGCTTCGCGGGAAATTAATTTGACGGTTTACGGCGGGACGGGGAAACAAAAACACACGATTACGTCACCGTAGCGGTTGATTATCGAACTCGAATTTCCTGTACCGTGCGGCGTACACGACCGACATTAAAACGCCGTTTGGAAAACAAGAATTAATTAACGTACGTACGTATTGTTTACGTGCGGATGCTGTGGATGACGGTTCGAGTGGCTCGCACGATCGGGCATTGTTTAGAGTCGTATGGGCGTTTTAAATTTTGGAAACGACGATGAATCGCGAACGATGGCGAGCGAATGCCGGGGTGTATTGTTGTTTCGTAGTTTTTCGAATTTCAAAAAACGTCGTTACTTCGACGGTAATTGTCGTCGACTATTCTACGTCCACGTTCGTGAGGTGTATTTAGAGAACGTTTTTCGTTTTTGTTTTTTGGAAAACCGTCGATAAGATCGGTAAACGAATAAATCGGCAACCGGATGTTCTTCTACAAGGGCAAAAATAAAACGGTTCTATACGAAAAAGTGCGTGACGTTCAATTTGACCCGTTAATCCGTTCATTGACTCGAGATTATGGTTATTTAGCGATGAGTTCTGTATCGGTAGTCGCACCAATACGAGGTCTACTCGATGCGGATCGTGACACTTTTTTGACAGCCACACGGACAGGGAAGCAGTCTTTCGTAATAGTTTTTGATTCGAATTTATATTGTATCCGATTTTTTTAGTCGAATTTGTTTTCTTAAATAAATTCCTACCGGTAAATATGCAGTAGTCCCCTCACCCATCGTTTCCCGGGACGGGGACCGCTTTCGGGGGGCTGCAGTGAATAGGGTAATGTATCTGTTTAATATAATTTCGTTAATACGTTTAATTTTTTTCTCTCTTCCATTTTCGTTAATTCCGGTACAACCTTATTGACGTATAAACATACCTATAAATATATATGTACGTATATATTCGATTTATAATTTTGTTTTCGTTTTTTTCTTTTTGTTTAATAATAACAATAAAAAAATCCTGTCGGCTCCGGTCCTTGGATCTCGACCACGGGTTGGCGACTTTCACATCTATGTCGGGTCGTCATACGATGCTGCTCCAGAGAACTCGGAACGAACGGAAATGACGAAAAAACAATCGGCTAATTTCGCGGCGTCCCGTGGTATGTGTGTGTGTGTGTGAACGACGCGAAAAATTCACTCGCTACGTAAATATTCGTTCGACGTTCGCTTATGAAACGAAGTCGTCGCGGTGACCAATTATCGAACAAATACAACGTCTCGTGTCGCGCCGCAGACATGGGCGACCCGAAAAGGGCCGATTTGTAGAACTTAAAAACCCAACGGATCGAAACGTAAAAAAACGTCGACAACTATTATATTTCTTACAAGCTTATTTGACGCGAGTTTCGTAGATGCGTGGCTGCAAATGATAACGCGGCAAAATCAACTTCTGTGTCTGAAGCGGGTGACTTAATGTTTCTTCTGTCGGACGAACTCTTTATTTCCATTTGGTACGCTACCGTAGATGACATTTTCGAAACGTAACGACGAAATAACCAACGTAAATATGTTACGCGCGTCCAATTATCGGCGCGATACTGTGGCGCTGAACGCACGATCGGGCGCGAAGCTAAATTTCGGGCGGTGCCTCCACAAAATTAATTTCGGGCACCTTTACCAATTTTCCGATACCGGTGACAGATTTATCGTTAAAAGGCATTACGAAATTCGTTTACCGTAAACGACGGACTTTATTCGTTTTCACGTAAATAGGATAATGGTAACGAGGAAACAAAACGAGAAATAATTTTTCATTTAGGACGCCGCGAGTACGTGTCTTTTAGTTTTTTTTTTTTTGTGGGAGGAAGAGGTTCTGTAGCTTGTAACTAATGGCTGATGGGATGCGCAGGCTATCATCCCGCGCGCACGGGTCCTACCGGCCGGACAGATTGGGACGTGGGGCGCGTAATACGAACGTTATTGCCCTGTGCATAAGACGACGCGGGTTTCACGAACGTGGTTAGCGTCTCGTCGGCGTACGTCCCCGCGAACGGAAACTCCGCCGGGCCGGACGCGAAATGTGTCCGCGCGATTAATTTGACTAATACCAATATTCGGTCGTTCCGACGACGGCGATTCTGCTTTCGGACGGGACCGCCGGCCCGGAAACGTCTCGCGTAATAATAATGTAACGATGATAATAATAATATTGTTCGACGAAGAAAACGCCCTCTCTAAGACGGTGTCGTGTACGGCCAATGGTAATATCGCCGTCGCGTCTCGGCGGCGTTTCACTTCCTCTCGTTCCCGCGACACCGTTTCGGCGTTCGCGCGTGCCATTTAATCGCGTTCTCCGGCGCCCCGGCGTTTCCGATTCACGGTCCGAAACACGGAACCCACCCCGACGACGATGGATTTTCGTCGACGACAATCAATTGATGGTCGGGCGATGCGCGTTTGTGCGTTCGTATTTCCGAATTTCCGTGACTGCGGAAGATGTCGGCGATAGATGAAAACGTATCCGAAAACTATAACACGATGTCATTAGTCGTCGATGGATCAATCGGCAACGATAACCGAATTCGGCGTTACGCGGCGGACGACAATCGGCGCTTTTATATTTCCGTTATCGAATAAACGATCTTCGGTTTCGGGACGATCCTTTCTGGCCGTTGTTTCGGTAACGATTAACCCGATGCGCCGTATAAATATTACTCTACGTATATCACAAACACACGATTATTATAAATATCATCGTAATTTAGAAACACTCCCCATTCGTGGTACGAAAATATCACAGAAATCGATCCTTTTCTCGCGTTTAAATATACGAAGTTTAGTTTTAATATACGCTTTTCAATATTTTACGGAATGTTTGTTCGGCGTTGTTTCGTGAACAGTTGTACGTCTGTACGAAATCGATTAATCGAACCATCCCCGAATGGTACGCAAATAAGACCCGCCGCTTACTCGTACGAACTGTTTATAACGCATCGGTCACGTCGATCAATGTTTGAGTACGAACGTTGACTTATCGACCAAACGCCGCCGATCGTCTCAATTTCGCGACGTGTCGGAAACGTTTAACCATTTACTGATTATCACGTTCAACGGGTTGGACTCTGTTCTAAGGCGAAGGGCGTAGTATCGACGTCCGTGGATGGGTTGTGAACGTCGCACGCGCAACCGTCAGAACGGTTGGAAGTTGACGAACGAAAACCGTCGGCCGGCCGACACGACAAAGAGTGATGGCGCAGCAACGAACAACTATGACGTATCATACGCAGCCGGTATTATTACATCGTCGCGCCGGTGTGGAACGACGCGATTTTCACGCGGACAAAAACAAAAAAAACCGAGCGCGTCGAGAACGTAAACAAACACACAGCGCGCGGTGAATCATCGTCGTCGTCGTCTATTACCGGACACGCGCGCCGCCGTGGTGTGGTCTAACGCGTACCCGGTCGCAAGGTGGTTGAGCCTCCTCCACCCGGCACGACCCGACGTATAGTAGTCATCGTCGTCGGCGCAACACCGACGGGTCACGCCGCGAACACGACCCGACCCGGGCGGAGTTCGTCGAACAAAACGGGCGCGTTTCCACGTCGTTTTCGAGTTTCTCGGTACGACCAATCTGACCGTTCTACTTTCTCTATGCCCGCCCGCCCGAATCGGGTCCTGTCGCGCGCGCAATAATACTACGCGTCTTTTCGCCCTCGCCAACGTCCCACCGCGTATTGTGCTCGTCTACGCGCGCGTATTCGCCGTATAATGCGGCGCGCGCCGAACAAAACGAAATGACTCACACGTTACTGTATACGGCGCGAGTACGTGCGTGCGTCCCTTTCAACAGGTGCGCGGTTGCTGCTGCTGCTGCTGCTGCGTCTAATGTGTCCCGCGCGCCGGTGTTTTTGTGTAGTTTTTTTTTTCTTACGGCGGCGACTTACAAACGTCGCCGCTGACACACTGGCTAGGCATTTCTTCGCGCACAAACACGTTCGCGGATGATTCATCGACGCAGCGCGGCGGTCTAATGTTAGCCGAAGAACACCCGTGAGATTTTACGAATACGACGGCCGATGCACCGCCAAGTCGCGCCGGTGAATCATCCGTAGAAATTACATAATGGCCGCCGTACCTATTATTGTCGTTCGTTATTAATTTACCGCCCGGAGATGGAAAGGTGAACGGGTGACGCTAAGAACAAAACAAAAAACATAAAAAGGCGTCGAAAACTAAGGCGATTTTTTGAAACGAAATCGTTTTAAGGCCGAACAAAAAAAGCGCTCGTTCGAATTAAACTACCGCGCGAAACGTGATTAACATCGTCGCCCGCGAACGGCTTTCGTAATAAAATTGTCGAATTTAAACTCGACGACCCGCGATTTGAAATTCACGCGCGTCTTTCTCGAAAATACCGCGCGGTTCGCCGGACATTTTATTATTCTATCGAACTCGTTCACCGGGTTGACGTTATCCATGTACGTCACACGTCTTCAAAAGGAGCGTCAACATGTTGCCGACGCTACCGGGTCGTTTAATATATACACGTTTGTCTACCTATGCTAGGTATACATAGGTACGTAGGTATATACACGCTCGTGCGTAATCTAACGTCAAAAATCGTTCGCCCAGCCCACCTACCGACCGGCATTATTAATAACGTCGTACACAAAACACCGGGGTACACGCGTTTGCGAAAAAAAGCCCAAAATTACCGAGTTAAACTTTTCGGAAGCCGTTATTAATTAAATAATTAATCTAGCGGAACGTGAAATAATTTAACGTAACGCCGGTAACGAAAATGTTAATTGAATCCAACTGCGACGGTATATATATGCGCAATGTTAAAACGGCGGAATGTACGGAAAAAACTAGATGGCCCGTTTTCGATTCGACGCGAACGAAAAATGAATTCGTGCGATACATTTAGAATACCGTTCGTCATAGTTCGCGGAACGCGTCCGTTTGTTTTTTAATTACCGAAAATGTTAATAGACGTAAAACGATATTACGTAAAGGTCGACCATATACGCGTTATTAATTATTATTTCGTACACGCTATTGACAAAAGTTAACGTTTAATCACGACCTTTTTTCTACGCTATTATTGTTACACAAATTCGTTATATAAATGTTCGTTACGATTTTACGAAAAGGTTCGATTAGTACGGTGATCCAATGGATATTACGTCAACCGACCGCGTCGAAAACGAAACGTTTCCAGGATCGTTATTACTTATAATCGCGACAATTATACGTTACGTTTCTAAATATACCGAACCCGGTTTGGTTTCCCGACACTCGCAACACGGTATACAAACCGATTGCGAGGGAGATAATTTTTTTTTTCAAAAACAAATATACCGAACGCGTTCAGCACCCGGTGACAACAATACCGTGATCTAAAATTCTTCTACCGGAAAAATGTCCCCCTCCCCCATAAAATCCGTATGTCCAAAAACTCGACCGAAACGTTTTTCAGGAAAAAGGATCGTATCGTTAGTGCAACTGGTGGAGGGGAATGAGTACTTAGATCTTAAAGCGGATTTGAACACTTTAGATTTTCGTTATTTTTTTTGGTTATAACCGCGTAAAATATCGTAACACAAATTAAAAGCGCGTTTAGAGAAAAAAAATTATTTTGCTATTTTCCGTTTCGATCCTCGATTTAAATCATAAAAAAGTAAACCTTTCGCCGTCTCGATGATACGTTAAGTAATTTCGAACTCGAGTTACGACACAATTAATATAAACCCGTCGAATTCCCGTCGCGTGTTTTATCGTCACGGGTTCAACGTTATTATTCTTAAACTACGTACCCGAAGTTCGGTATTGTGTTATATAAGGACAGGAAATGATCAGTGGTCGGTGTCGGGTAACGAACGTTACGATATTTCCACCTTCGAAGTATTTTCGTAAATAAATATTGTCGTTCGAATTAGAGCGTTATGAAACAATTCGATACGGCGGCAATGATACCGTCAACAGAATTGTCACTACAGTTATTCCGCCAAGAACGCGAACGATAGGTTTAATAATATTTTCGCCGCGAACGCGATGACGACGAAGTAGAATGTGTTCGGAATTAGGACCGACAAATACGCGGCGTGTGCGTGTTATTACTAAAAACGTACGAAATTACAACGGCGGTATTTTAGAAGAATTGTGGCCAACATTATAACGTATAGCGGGTTACGATTTGTGTGGAAAAGTAGTTAAGTTTAATTATCAAAAAAAAATAATAACGTCGTTTCCCCGGACGTTTGGAAATATTATTTTCGTTTAACGACTTGGCTAACGTTCGGTACTACGCGATTTCACGAGAAAACGAAACGAGTTTCTCCTAAAGGGACCCTGTCTCCCCTACCAGCCCCTGGCCAACCAACACCGCCGCCACAATCGGAAACAAAAACGAAACACAATGTTCGTGACGCGGCGAGTTCCAGTAAAAGTTTAAAGAAAAAAAAATACCGAACGGTCGGTGACATCATTGGGTACGTGTGCGGCGTATCCGGCGTATAGCCAAAGTCGTCGCCGCCGTCGTTGTTGTCCGTAGCCGAGCGCCAGGACCCACGTGTCGGGGCGACAAGGCGGTCTACATAATATGTATATATGGTAACGTCGTAATAAACTTAAACGGAAGATCAACAAAAACATCGTATAATTGAAGTCGCGTATGTAACTATATATATATATATATATATGTGTGTGTGTTACGTGGTTACGCGTGTGAAAAAAATATCGCGCCAGTTGACAGACGCGGCGGAGTGTAAAAAAAAAAAGAATAAATAACGATAACGAAAAAAAAAAACGTTATTAATAGTTATTTAAAGAATCACCACATGTTCCGCGCGAACGCCGCGTTTGTTCGGAAACGAAACGACAATAATATTATAATCGCGATGTCCGCAGGGTTCAAAAACCTTTGGATTTTGTTCGCGCTAAGATCAGCGAGCCAAAATCTAAATAAATAACGCCGCGCGTCCCTCGGTCGTCGCGTACGATGCAATTACGGACGGTAATGCCGCGAAACGATCGAAGTCCAAACGTCCGTGCCGCCTATATATATATACGCGAGAAAACGAATTGTTTACGTACGAAAAACGAAACGACGATTCCGGCAGGGGGTCGTCTATTAACGGACGACGAAGAAATGGCGCTTTATGCGGCGTTGGGACAACGGGGGGGGGGAGAGGAGATAATGAGGGAATTTTACGGCGCCCGTTCCGTCGGACATATAACAACGTCTATTATTATTCGACCGTCGTCCCTGGGATAAAATTTCCTTATTAAATATTTACGTACCGGAATACGCGTCGAATTTTTGTCGTTTCCCTTCTCCCATTCGTCGCGTTCAATGATCCGCGGTTCGGTAACTGTTACGAATCGGACGAACACAATTGCCCGATCCTATTTTTGTTATTATACGGTCGGAACCTCTTTATTTTCTACACGTTTTTGCATCGTTGTCGGAATTTCGTTAAACGAACGCCGGGACGCGTGTGTATGTGGAACATTAATCGTTAGTATTTCGTTTCGTTTTCGGTGTTTCATCGAAGGATTTCCCGTTTTGTCACGCGCTAGTATTCATTTTCGTTGTATTCAGTACGCGTATGTGTGTATTTCCTCTCCGGCCCTGCCGATTAAAATATTATTTCGAATACGTTTCGGCTTCGTCTATCGAACGGATTACGCGTAATAGCGTTTTTCGGGACGTTATTTCGCCTTCGTCGAAGCCAATATTGGCGACGTGTCGGCTAGAATTCCGACGGAATCGTCGTTTATCCGCCGACCAATAAGCCTTCTCCTCCGTCGTTCGTTAATGTACATAGCAGCGATCGTTTTTCGCGGTCGATAATAATTTGAGAATCGCGTAAGGAACAAAACGTTTCCAGCCGCCGGCGTCGTACTCGTCGTTAAGCTCCCCCCCCTCGCCCGTCCGTCACTCGCGATTTCCGAATCATTCGCGTTTCCGCGAAAATCACGAATCCCCGGCTAAATCCGATTTGCCGCGCGGGACCGGCGGAAACGCACGGTAAATATGATACCCGCGTAATACGCGTTCGGGCGGAATTCCCGCGAAAGTCTAAGTGGATTTCAAAGCGAAACGGAAAAACGTTTCGGCGGCGTACGCTCAAACAATAATAGCACCGTACCCGACGCGGATCCTCAGCGGGATATCCGGAAAGCCCCGTCGCGCTGACGCCGGTGCGCGACGACAACGGGACACGCAACCGCCGGATTAGCCGGCGTCCCGTGTTTACCTGCGCGCGCTCGTCGCAATTTCGTCACCGAATGGCGCCCGTTTCCGCGAAAACAAAACCGAACGGATTATTACGCGCCCGTCCCCGAAACGCGTCATTGTTGTTCTTGTTGAATCGACCCTTTTTCCGCGTACGCCGTCCGCGGCCCGAGCGTTTTGCTCGCGTCCAACAATCCGCCGCGTAAATTATATTTTATAACGCGCCCGACCGCCGCGAAAGCTCGTTACGAACCGGCCGTACTCGCTCGAACGTACTTATATACCGCACGGGGAGGGTTATCTTTTCGAAATACGCGGACGAACCACGGGCGATTGGATAGTAAACGGGCGTGTTCCGTCGATTGACCGGTGACGAGGCGAACCGCGCGCTAACCGTCATCGTCCGGCAATAATTAACTACCGACGGGCCTACTAAAACCGGGTTGACGCGGTCATGGATTCGGTGACGAACGTACGAACACACACGGTCGTCGTAACGCGACCACGGGCGTTAACGTTAGCAAACGAAACCGCCGCCGAAGGATTATTACGTCATTACAAAAAGCGCGTCCGTGTTCGGGCCACCCTCTTTTTATGCACATCATCCGCACGAGTAAAAGCTCATATTTTAATCCTCCGCGTTATTATTATAATACGTACGTACGGGCGGTATACGAGACGATTCTGGCGTCCACCGCGCGCCCCGGGGGACATTAAAACTCTTTACGGGCACGAGACACTATTATAATACGTATATGTATAACGTTATACGTGTGTCTCTTATCCCGTTTGTAGTGGAAAAGTGGGTAGGCAGGGGTGGTAGGAATGTAACGAGCGGTAATCTCTCCATTCGATTACATTGCACTCGGTTTTCGTGAGACGCGCGACGGCAGTATTAAAGACGCGCGCGCGCGTGTGTGTAGTTTAATATTATGTTTGTGCCGGTAGACTTAATACGAGTTGGCAAACTGTTTCGACGGCCGCTCCTTAAGTTATCGCCAAAGTTTTCGCTCGTATATATATATATGTTTTAAGCTTCTCGGACACGTTACTTATAGAAAATTACGCGTATGTCTGCTCGGGTGTTTTTTCGACGCACCGTTATGAACGGACGGTTTGTGCCAAATTTCGATCGCGTCACCGTATGTTGCACGGCCGAAATTGCCCGTTATTCGTACATTTCAAAACGACGCGCCGCCCGTCCTATTGTCGACGATATCTTAGCTGCTCCGCCGATTACTCGCCGTTTATCTTGGTAAACGGCGACCGTGTCGATCAAATCGTCGGCGCCGAGTGGAGGACGTGCGCCGTTTAGGTGTTTGGACACAGTCGCTGATCGGGACCGACTGACCGACGAAACGGGCCGGCGGAACGCTTTTTCGGTTTCGGCGAACGAAAAACGATACCGCGCCGGTGACAGTAACGATAAACGTGTTAGACGAACGCGCCGTCGTCGGTCCATTAGACTAATAGGCGACGCGTATTTCGTACGGGACCGCGACGGTAAAAGGGTCGGGCCCGGGAGCGATAAGAGAATTATAAACCCGTCGCCCGCCAAAACACCCGTCGGCGAGTATTTAATTACGAGCATTAAGTTGTCGTCGGCCGGTGGTCATTTGCGAAAGCTTACGGGCGATATATTATGGAACACGTCGCGCGCGCTGTATTTGCATTTAAGCCTTTTGTACGACCCACGTGTGGCGGCGGTGAGCGCGAGAAACTTCCGCCGGCGTTTTCAGTACAGTCTCCTCACGTCGTATCGCGTCGTCATTATCGCGTCAAACCGGCGGTATTATACGGACGCGTGTGTCCTTTTCCGCGGGCGGGAAGTACGATAGACGGACGCGACCGCCGCACAAGAGCGACGTGTGTGTGTGTGTACGCTGTTTGTTCGAAAAGACCCTTTCCGACACAAAGCAACGACCAGGGACGTTCGACGCTAATTAATTTATAAGCCGGCGACCACGGGGTATTTAAGTGCGCGCGCGTATAACGGTTATACATTATGTACCCGGACAGTGGGTTTTCGCCGTACCCCGTGTACGCGTGTTTACGGCGAACGCCCGGTACGTACAGGACGATTACGGGCATTGAAATTACGCTGGACCGCGCGAATTTCCTCTCCAACGTGTATTCTCTATTACCACGTCGCACGCGTTTCCCTGGGCTTTGAGAGGCCAAGTCCCTTTACCCCGACGCGTCTTATTATTAACGCTTGGCGCTATTCAAGGTGCGCCGTGGCTCATGACCGAAGTCAAGAGTCGTCAGTGCGGACCACTAGCGCCGAAACTACTCGTCCGTACCCTATTTTGGAACCTGGGACGTCGTTCGGTACCCGGTCCCTGGCCGGGTGTAGTGGTTTAGTTGCTCCACTATCTTGCGCCTGTACCACAACCACCACGTCGCGGCCGTAGTAGGTTAACCTCAGCCAAATGTGACGCACGGTACGCCGGATCGGACCAAGTCGACGAACCGACAGTGCGTCCCGGCGCTCCGTGGGGCTCCTCACTCCCCCGGCACCGACTGGGTTCATATATGGACGATATCGGCGGGTCAACCAGGGTCGCTGTTATTACCAAGGTTGGCTATCCGGTGGGCTTCGTTCCATCCAAATACCAGGATATACACATTCCATTCTACCACAGTGCCATTATCCAAAAAGCGTCCGTGCCTCAACGGGCTCTCAACTTGGTCCGTGTCCTGTTTCCAGTATTTATATCCACATTAAATCCGTTTTAAATTTCAAACTTTATGACTTTTTATCGGGGCCAACTATGTCGTTTGTATGTTTACCTTAAGAATTTTATTCTCGGTCGATGGCCGTGTCCTTTTATCCATGGTCGACTTTATATCGGCGGCCAACTTTATATATCGTTTATGTCCTTGAGGCTTTATTCTGGGTCCAGATCCGTGTCCTCTGACCCGTGGCCGTTAGGAACTCTTGGTCAAGAAATCCCACCAGGGGATCTCCGCTCAAGCCCCCTTACCGCGACAAGGTGAGTTCCTCGAGGGAGATTACGGCGTCACAGTACGGCACGCCCGTCCCCGTTTTATCCGTTATCGAACACTCCGGAACATCCTATCGATTTTTCGTTCGGTATTTCGACGGCCCGCTCCGTTTTCTCGTTAACGAAATGTTTATACGACGGCGAACCCGGCCGGCCGTCCGGATAAACAATACGGCGGGCGAACGTAACGTGCCAATCACGAACGCTTACGATAATTACTGCCGTCGTACTGCGAACATTTTTGCATTTCACGCGTCCACGCTGAAAATTCCGTCCCGTCACTTACCCCTCGTGCGTCGTACTATCGGCAACGTATTTCATTCGGGTAAAAATCGGAAAACACGGGCCAAAATGTTATAATTCCGCCGATATTGTCCGGGACCGGCGCGATTTCGTAGGTGTATTATATATAATCAAGGGGGCGTTCGCGACGAGTTTTGGTGGGCCGGTGGTGGGGGGTGTACGGAGGGAGGGTCGGGTGTCGTTTGTCTCGACGGCGGAACGTGGAGGGACACAATGACTTTTAATCGTCTAATTAAAGCGCCCGCGCGAAATATAACAATATAATCCCGGGGGCGCTCATTAATTACACGGCACGGGTTGTCGGCTCCCGGAAAAGCGCGCGTCTTAAACGCCGTCGTTTTTGCCGGTGTCCAAAGTTCGTCGGCGGGAATTTAATTTCGGAAGTTCGACGGCGGATACGCGCGCGTCCACCGGTCCCGGGCGTTTCGCAATTATCGCCCGGCGAAGGGATACGGGACAACGTATAAAGTCCGGTTTTAATCGGCCATAATTATACCTGCGCATTTGCATACGAAACGCGTTAAACGTTTATGCGGAGTCGACCCTTTTTTAACAGCGGAGGAGTGGCCGCCGCTATCTTAAGCTTTATTAATGATTGGCTTTAAACGTCCCGTTTGTACAATATACGTACACGTATATACCGTAAATAGTCAGTCGGCCGGGACAACGGTCAACGCGATAAATGTTTGTTTCGCGTGTATGTGATAATAATACCGATATCAAATCCTCGGCGCTGTATGGGTGGAGGGAGGCCAAAGTGGTCGCGGATTATCCCGTCCGGACGGCGGGGTCGCTTGATTTATGGACGTGTAGCCTTTAATTTCGTCCGTTAACGTCCGATGACGACGACGCGACAATAATCACTTAGGTCCGTGAAGGGTGGGCCCGGGTTCGAGTGAGAGAGAATAATTATCGCCGTGACCGGGAAACGTTTTAAATCGGCCGTCGAATACGAGCGTACCGGAAACGGCGGACACGTTGTTTCCGCCGACACGTTCCCCGGAGGCGGACCGTTACGTACCGGACTCGTTCGTATAAAAATCCGTACGCCGTCGGTGGTTTTACGATATTCGCGTACCCGTTATTTATTCGCGTTTTTTCGACGTTCGGATATGAAAAATCCCCTTGGCGCGGAAACGAACCGCCCGGCACGGCTTATGTCCTCCGCGCGCGCTACAACACTCGTTAGCCGAAAACCGCCGTTGTATTCCGACACGCGCGTATAATAATAATACGGGCTACCACCTCGCGCGTCCGTTTCTCACTTCCTGTTGTACAGGAGTGCCCGTGAAGGACGGAGGGCAAAAAAAAATCGTCGCGTTTCTCCGCGCGTCATTATAAACCGCCCCGACGGTTTTATATATATATTATTCGGACATCGTCCGGAGGGTTTTTCTCGTTTTACCGCAAAAATATAATAACAATAATTGAAACCCGATACAAGATCGTATGTGTGTGTGTACTGGAAACATGGAATTTTTTCCCCTCCTTGAACGCTATTTAATGGCCATCTTATACTCGCGCGTTCCCGCGCAGCGGGATATCGATACTTATTTTCCCTCGGACACCGGAGCAAATCGTCCGGCAATTAGACGGTACGGAATAGAAAGAAAGAAAAAACGTTATATTTTTAGGGACGTGACGCGTACAAATATACGTGTATATATATATATATATCGTGGATCGAAAATAAATAATTGGACGACGGGGACCGGGCGAGTGCCCGAGGCAGGTAGTTTTATTTAAAAGCGGTTTACCGAACGGGGCCGTGACGGGGAGATCTAACGCTGTAGAAGTATAGTCGACGACGTTCCATTAAACAGATTACCGTCGCCGGGATCGTTAAAAACCCGAGTAGTGGATTTCCGTCCCAGATACGCTTACGATATACGAGAATAACGAATAGGAAAAGACAAACGAAAACGCGTCGTCGCGAAACGAAAGAAACATTTGTGTCGCCGATGCGGAGAGTTATCGTTTAAAATTTCGGAATTCGTTGTTCCGCCGGAATTCCATAAACGTTTCGTCGTAAAATGCGTACGACCGCCCCCGTTCGCGTGAACGGAAGTAATCGATAAATTCGTCGAACACGAAATTCGTTCGAATACCCGCCGTTAATTATAATAATCGAGTTTTTGTTTTTTTTTTCGAAATATCGGTTCTTAAGTACGCGGTAGGAACGTATCGTCAATACTATCGACCGGCGAGAGAATATCGTGATAATTACGACGCGCAATTACCCGTCGCGTAATTTTAAGCTCCGAAATATTCGTCGTTCGTTGTTTTCGACGAAATCTCGTCGTGGAAAACGTACGCGGTCACCCGTAAATGACCGGACGGCGGCGGGCCGTGGCAAAGGTCGTCGACAATTTGAAACGTACAGTTTTGGAACGGACGAAACCCGAACGATCGTTTTATTTATTGTTCACAGCGTATTTATATAAATAGGTAAACGACACGTTCGCCCTATCGATTTGCGTATATTTTTATCGGACCATATCGTATTTTGTTTTGATTTCGATATACGTTTCGCGACGGAACTTAACAAGCGAGACTAACGTTTTGTGTTGTTGACTAGAAAAACGGGATAATTCGAAACGATTCTCACCATAAAAAAACCGTTTCGGCATTTTCGTTGTCACAATCGCCGTTTAAGGTTTGAAAAATATTTTGGAAAACCGGTGACGGTCTTCCACAACTAAACATTCAATTAGATTTCGAACGGGGAGTTTCCGCGAAATCGGCGTAAGTAGTCGAGGGGTGGCGTGTCTAGGCGAAGGCGATGGTCGGGCCAGGGATCACTGGCCAGCGTCGCGTTTAACCGTAGTTGGAAAATGTCGAAACGAACGGACAACTGGCGCGTGCCGTTTTCGGACGTCGATATATATATGTATATCACGTTCCGCGGCTTTTCGGTTCCCGGCAACTGAAACGCGCCCGTCGACTTTTGCGCCGTTTATTCCGGAAAGTCTACCCGTTTGCCCGGCCCATTCCGTACTTATACGTAAACGTCACCGCTCTATTTCCGCGGAGGTTTTTTTTTTTTAATAACCGTAATAATAATAACAATTAACGTCGTCTCGCGCGTGCGCGTATATGAACCGGAATAATACTATTCGCGAACGCAATGAAAGTGAAACACGGTCGGCGCTGCCAAGCGTATTCGTGTAAACCGTAGGCCATTGAATAATAATATACGGAAATGGTGGTGTGTTGGTGTGTGTGTGGGGGGAGGACGTGTAATGTTCGCGAATCCGTACGGCGTCGCAGATTACACGAGGGATCATCAACGGGTGTTTTCATTGTAGCGTACGGGCGCGTTTCTCCGCGGGCAATAATCGTTCGGTTTTATGTTTTTCGTCAGATATCGTTCGCGGGGATCAATATGGGGTTTCGTTCGATACGTACGCGCGCGCGGTTCGCCCGTAATCGACACCGTACTCCGGGCGAGAGACTTACCGGCCGCCCGTGACCGTCACGTTCTTTCATTCTTCTGTCCCGTCGGACGTTTCGTTTCGTTACCGATTTTCGGAATCCAAACGACTTTTAACCGAAATCGGGGACGGCGGCGTAATAATTGTTCGTCAACGGCCGTGGAATGAAGTCGGCGTAAAACCGTCGGGAACGCCCGGTTTCGTTTTCGAATCGCGTAGAAATGACGATTGTCTAATTAACGACCGAAACGAAAACACGCTCGGTACGTAATGGCTGTCGTTCGAATAGGCGAGGAAACGAAAATCAAACGCGTTTATACCCTCGCCACCGTGTTTACGTTAACGTTGAAAAAATTTGCTTCGCCGAAAAGGCCGTCGTCGTCCTATTTGCAACGGAATTCGACCCCGATTCGGACGACGTTTTCGAGAAGGACGTTTTAGTTTTCGAAAATTTCGGTAGAGTAATTGTACCGCGACTGGAGACTACTCGTCAGCAATCGCCTCGGGGCCCTCGGTTCGCTCTACGCGATTAATAGTAGCGGTGGTAGAATAATAAACAAACCGGAACGAGACGAACGTTTCGCAAATCGAAAATCGAGAATCGGTCGAAAATACGAGCTTTACCCGTAGCAGCGGGCGGGTTCGACGTGTATCCCACGGGAACCGATCGGACGGTGACCAGGTGGGTAACGTTTCGTGGCCATATCGGCGCCAAAATACGCGCAGTACGTACCTTAGGGTGTGCACACACGGGCCAATAACGGTTTTCTCGCCGTAATAACGTACGGGAACCACCGGTAATACATATTGTCGGCCGATAAGAGCGCCGTAAAACAATATCTGCGCGTCGCCCGTGCGACACACGCGTCCAGGGCGGGACGGGCCGCGTTTTACGATTTTCCCGTATGTGTGTGGACGCGAACGGTCGTAAAACACGTAATACCCGGGAACCGACGGCACCTGACGCGGATAAATTTACCCGAAAACTCGGTACGTAGGTTTATTTCGCGCGCGTACGTACGCTTTTTTCCCCGCGTTATTATTTCCTTCTTCGACCACCGCGGCCGACCATTGGCGGCGTTCTTTTTTACGAGTAACAAAAAAAAAAAAACGAAACCGAAAAAAAATAAAACGCGTCGCGCGAGACGACGACGACGACGACGACCCTCCCGGGGCAATAAATCTTCTTATTGGAAGTTTAGGCTCTTTGGCCGAGACACGCTCGAACAAACGAGAAAAGAATCCGAACATAACGAGGGCTTAGATAATGTATACGACGCCACTCTTTTTCGGTCTACTAATGAATAATCCGCGAAGTCGGCGGGAGTATTGGCCGTCGGTAAACGCTATTAAACGAACGGTTTCCAACGTGATCTGTAAATCGTCCCGTTCGAGTATCTCTGCCGTTTAAACACATCAAACGGCGGTAAAAGATACGCGCACACGTTGGGAGTCGGCCAAAAGGGTCCAAAAAGGGCCAGCGAATTTTTGGAATAATTCCCGGCTAGCGTCGAATTTCCTGAAAAACGGTGCCGAACATCGAGTTCGTGTCCGTCCGCCGCCGGGATGTAAAAACGCGAACCAGATAGCACGGAGAGTTCGTCGTTGGGCTCCGGTGAAAATACGCGATATGGTGGACGTAGTTCGATGGAGGGTACGAATGGTGGGTAGAGTGGACCGTCTGGTTTACGTTAGACGCGCTAAAACAATATCGTAGAAACGTAGGTCTCGTTTTTAGCGGCCGGTCGGCGAGCGGGTATTTTTAAATTCGAATAAATTGGCCGGTGCTTGCGGCGCGCCGGGCTAGCCGAAACGATAAATCGCGGCCGAATTACGTTCGTCATTAGTTAAATCACGTGAATTTACGCGCGCGATAAAAACGCGCGCGCCGAGCGGAGGACGGACCCCCGGCCACGGTCCCGTTATTGTGTCAACGGAATTATGTGGGTCATCACGTGTCGAGCGTAAAATAAACTGTCGCGCGGACCACCGCTGCGGCGGAACATGTGCCAACGATTCTATCTGGCAATATCGGGGCGCTTATTATATGTTCCGTATTTTGCGTACGTCCTAAACGCCACCACGGCTTCTGGAACGGCGCCCGAACACGTAACCGACGATAAAACGGGTACAATAACAATAAATAACGAGTAGCGCGGATATTTTTCGTGCTTTTTCCTCTCTCTCTCTCTCTTTTAATCGTCGTCGTCGCCTTCGCGTCCACATTTTCGTCGTGAATAACATGCGCGCGCGTACCGCTGACGTTTAAAGTTCCGAGACCGAACGAAAACGACGTTAACGACGTCGTGTGTAACGATTTTTAATAGAATACGTCCTGACGTCCTAAACGCGCCCGCATTTAGGGTCATTAATTTGGTTGAGGAGGGGGCTAATATTTTTACGCGCTCGGTATTCCGGCTAGGCTTCTCCTAACCTTTCTCTGGTTTTTTTTCCGTCGAAATTGTACCAAACGGTCCTCTCGACTGAAAAAAACGTTAAAAATTACGTTTTATTTCATTTGGTAACTACGGGTACCGTATTTGACGGACGACGTTTTTCCCCAATGATTTCGACGTCAATTGAATTGGCCACGTCACTTTCGATATATAAGATTTCTGAAGAATATCGTCGACAACGTACCGGTGCAATTTCTTTTACGTGTCGCGGCGTCGAACACAACTCGCGCGTGCGACAAATATTTAGGTATTGTCGCGGCGAATTGTAACAACTCGCGTAACGTTCCGGTTAGAAAAGTTCCACGACGCTTCTAATTGTCTTTAAACACTTGTACGCGGCTCGCGTTTACGATTTATAATTTGATTAAGGCGTTTAACGATTAGGAAAAATATATTTTTTTATAACGTCAATTAGTTTCGTTATATCAATTATCTATCCGATATACGTTACCGCAGTGTTACATTCTAGTGATCGCTTGTCTCCCAAGGCTTCGAGGGGCAAGCCCCCTTTACCCCGGCGCACCATCTGTTAGCGCTCGGCACTACTCAAGGTGCGCCGTGGCGTCGCATGGCCGAAGTCATGGGTCGTCAAAATGGACCATCAGCACCGAAAAATAGTCACGGAAAGTCACAGTAATCCGAACCCTATTATGGAAACGGGACGACTGATGTCGTTTGGTCCCCGCCGGGGGATTTGTCGCTCCACTATCTGTCCCGCAACCACCACGTTGTGGTCGAAGTAGGTTAACCTTAGCCAAAAGTGGATGCCCCGGATCGTACTAAGTCGGCGAACTTAATCGACGACGTTCCAACCCGGCGCTCCTAAGGACTCCCCACTCCCGGGACTAGGTTTATACTGGTTGACGTCGGTGGGTCAACCCGAGTCGCTAATATTACAAATCTAGTCTCCCGTTATTGTGGCCGCCACGTCGGCTATCCGGTGGGCCTCGTTCCAACCACGAAACCGGGATAAATAAGCCAAAAAACAACGCATTTATGTACAGTCGATGCCTAAATGGCATATCATCCATATTCCAATGTCCATATATAAAGCCATCCATCGAAACCTTCGCCCATATTTAGGCTCTGTTTTATTTACGTTCCGCAGAACATACAACTTGTTTCCAATGTACCTTTTTCGCCCTTATCTAGGTTATGTTTTCTTATTCCGTGTACTTTTATATCAAATGCCTTGTCCGTTTAGACGCTTCGTCTATGGTCCATGTTCGTATGCCTTCAAATCCACGGCCAACCTGGACGCTTAGTCGGGAGAGCCCGCAAAACGATCTCCGATCAAGCCCTCACACCACAACAAGGTGAGTCCTTTGAGGGGGATTCTAGTGATCAATAAAAACCCGACGAATCCGATTTACAAAATGACCGGACCGAATTTGAAAAACGAATTTTAGTAAATAGTACGAAGTCGGGCGACTTCTGCGGGCTTGAACAAATAAATTCGGCTTATTAAAGCGTTTAAACCTAGTTGTTTAAACTGGCCTCGCGGGTTTTGTTTCGTCCACGCACGCGTGCCGTGCGTATGTATACGGATTATACGTGTATGGGTTGAAACCGTGCCCGAAATTGTCCTAAACTGGTCCAGGATAAACGAAACTAAACGAACCCGGGCGACCGTCCGTTACCGAATCGACCGGCCGACGCGTCATCCCCGCTAAAGCCGAGGCACGACATTCGGACAGGTCCGAGGATCGGACGTATAAGACGTTAGACGAGGAAGTTTAGGTCTGGTCGGTGCCGTCGTCTTCGGTTTTCACGGACTTGCATGAACGATCGCCCGGCCGACCACTTGTCACAACAACAGACAGAAGGAGAACGACGAATTAGTAACGGGTCGTCGAACTCCGGTTGTCGCGGATTCGTCAGGCACGTACGGGTCGCGTTACGCGCCTAAAGTAAGAAGCGTAATAAATGCGCGGGGCCGTGCGGGACGACGACCCGCGCGGACAATAATCCACCCGGTGGCCGGAATACGCACGCGCGTCCGCCGATACCCGCCGCGTCGGATTACGATATTTTCGAAACACTCGCGCGTACTCGTCGTCCCCGGGGCACCATACGCCGAGGTCGTACCGTCGCCGACCACGTGGCCCGCACGTTATTTTCGCCACGAGTGTTCGGGTACGGCCGTTTCGGCCAAAATTTTCCGACGTGGTCACGAATTCGACAACCCCCGCAACTCGACCGCCTAACTGCGAGCGGTTTAAAAAGTCGAACACAGCGACAATCAACGTCGGGACGAGCGAACCAATTTGTTTTGGAGTCGACGTAAACGAACGCGAGTTGAGCCGAATTACGAAAATTATTTAACCCGCGCGTAAAAGTCGACGTTTGGTAAACGCGATAAGACCTCCCAGTGTCTTATTCGTTTACCGCGTAAATTCAATCGAAACGAACTTTTTGACGTCCATCGACGACGATAACTATGGGCGACTACTAAACAAAACGGTACCGGTAAATAAATCGTACGTCGTTGAAACGGAACGTTCACTATTGACGACGGTCTATATTCGCGGGTACAAGGAACTTGAAAAAGGGATCCGTCTTAGATTTTATATGGATAGCCTCCAGTAAGTTACGGAAATTACGCGTTTTCGGTTATTAAAACTGAGGGAGGTTTTTTTGTCGTCGTGGGGGGGGGAGGCAAAAATTAAAATATACTTACGGCAGCGGAGAAAACGAACGAACGAACAATTACGATATCGACGGGCCCGAACGGTACCGAAGTATGCCTATCGGCGATCGTTTCGAATTCGCAAACACCGATGCCGCCGAAGATAATATAGCGACGTAATGTTCCGGTTAAATTGTACGCTATATAGACTATTGAAGCGGCCGCGGGTTTTTCATTAAAAATAACGTCGCGTCTACATTACTATGTGGTGGTAATGCCCGTAAAGGAAGGCGCAAAAACGTTTAAAACATTCCACCAGATAGTAGTACGAGCGGCGGAAAAAGTTTTCCGAAACTGTCGTTGGCGCGTACATCTGTCCCGGTTCAACGGCGTTTAATCGTTCTGGCTAATGGACTCTGCGAGTCCTCCACCCCGGCAACAATAATATTAATAATAATATTCGCGGGCAGCAGGCGACGGCTGGGAAGGGGGAAAGTTTTCAATTAGACGGCCCGAGCGCGTTCAGAATATTCAAATGTCGCGCCGTGAAGTCGAAACGGCGACGGGGAGTCTTTGAATATAGTCCATCGAGCAATAATATAACGTCGTTTGTCCCGGGGCCGGATGAAAATCCTACTTTTGTCGTGTCCCTTCAAACGCCGTCATTCGGCAAATGTTTATACACTCGCGGTTCCCTCGACCCCCGCCGTTATTATTCACCCGTCCCGGCGACGGTTTCTCATTTTACTCTCCGGACTTAAGGCGAGCGCGTGTACAATGCGTAGTACAAACGCGCGCCCGTACGTGCCAAAAACGTTTAATACGTTTCCCCGCGAACGTTTATCGCGACAATTCAACGGGTCTGATGAAAATCATAAATCACCGAACGACGAGCCGGACGAGGTAGGGATTATGTCGGTCGACGTTTATTTCGTCGGCGAAGGCCACGACGGTTGCGTCGTACATCTACGCGGACCGTGTACGACGTGTTTACAGGCTTGCGTTCGTCAGTGCGAAAACTCAATTTCCGACACGGCCTTTTATTTCGGTCGTACACTACTAAGCGCGTGGGTACCGTTCCTTTTTTCGGGTTACCTAGACGGCAAGTATACGTCGTACGCGACGCGACAACGAGCGAAATTATTTACGCCGAAACGTTTTTTTTTTTTTTTTGAGGGGAGTACGTTTGTTTAAAGCGAAATCCGTCTAAAACATCTGGCGGCGACCGACCGCGCGATTTTAATTTATATATACGAACGGGGCAACAGCGCGTGTTTGAAAATAATCGCGCGTTATTTTCGGTCCCGAGCCAAAAGACCTTTTGTAACTGATGTATGTGTGTGTGTGTGTCCGGCGAAGGAGAATGTGCGGTTAAATTCGCTCAAACGGACCTCAAAATTATGGAATTGGAAAACGCGAGGTCGACGTCCCCGGGGGTTGTGAAAAGGTTGACCACGGCCATTAAACCTGTCTATTCGGTCCAATCCCGAATGGTGAAGATACAACGCGAGTCGACAAACAGTATCCCCAAATATATACGGGTACGCCTTAATGGTTCGGACAATTTGATTAAACGAACCTTGTCGGTGTATGATAACACTCCGAACGGGCGTATAGTTCCCCGCGTATACAAATTAAACCGCACGAACTCGGACGAAACTCGTGGCCGACACGTTCGAGTGCCGTCCGTAAACGCGGAATTCGTCCCGTATCGGACGATCTGGTGATTTTTACGATGGGCGACCCCTCTCATCCGCGCCTCGAATTTTTCACGCCGTCGGCACAGATACGGACCAATCGCGTAACGCTATTTCGACCAAACGCAAAAAAAAACATTTTTACGCGGGACGTCACACGTCGTCCGTACATTATCGTAACGCGATAACGCGAGACAGTTAGCGGTATGATTGGATGTGGGGGGAGAGGGGGAAATCACCGAGGGCACGCGACCTCTTCGGAACGTGCCGTCGTATCATCGACGAATACTACACGCGCGGAAAAACAATCGGCTGGACGAAGTGCCGTTTAACATTTCCGGCGATTCCTATTTGGACGCCACGAAACTGCGTAACACGTTCGTTAGATTTTTAGCGCGCAAACGTTAATTTTTACGAACACGTTTCGTACAATACTATACGTTTTACGGACTAATGTCAAAATACTTTCGTGAAATATCGTTGCCGCACGCACCAGACAACGTTTAAGTATTTAAACGATCGAATAAAATTTCCGAAAAAAAAACCGCGAGATTTGTAAAACTTCGGTACTTAACGTTATATTCCGTCGGGTACCTATGAGTAATATTTCCGCGGTATTAGCGATTTTACGACGGACAATTTCGGAGTTTCACCGACACGCGTTAAAGCACGACCCGAACAGCGCGATTGGCCGGACGAATTTTTTCGCCAATGTGTAAGGGACGCGGGCGCGCGCACGTTGGTTGACGCCCGAAATAAACGTCCGCGGAGAATAACAAGTACGCGTTCGCGAATTATCGACGAGCGAATTATCGCGGGGCGACGACGGCCGCAATGTCAATAAATCAAAGGCGCCCGCGGTAAATCCCGGTTAATTAGAAAACGGACCGGCGAATAGTAATTATAAATTGGCGACGACGGGCCCCGAAGGTTCGGCCAATTCCCCGACGTCCGCTAAAATCACACATACTCCACGCCGGTTCGTTTTCCCCGCGTGATTCGTACGTGACGCGCGCACGCGCTTGTATTCGATTTCGATTCGTCCGGAAGGTATACGACGCGTACCCCCCCTGCTCCTCCATCCATTCGCCGTATTGTATTACGCGCGACGGCGACGACGGGCGATCGTGTCGTATTCGTTATTGGCGACGAATTTCGAGTACGGCGATTATTACCGGTACCGAATACGCGAAATGGGTGATCCGTCGTAGTACGTCCCGCCATTCGGTGCGTTGTCCCGTCGCGAATGTTCGGCGCGCCTTTTTTCAAAACAGGTAAATTTGACGAAAATCAATCGGCCCGGATTATTTTTACGCGCGTACGACCGCTAAAGTCGTACGCGACGGGTAACATAATCGAACGTAATAATGGATATAACGAAAATATTCGTTCTCAATAGGAACGAGTTGTCCGGGGCGATTCGTCCGCGCACGCGATACGAGCAAAACGCGTGTATACCAACCGTACGGGGCACTACGGACGCTATTTGCGCGGACGCCCGTTTTACGAACGTTCTGTGCGGAAAAGTTCATTTTTAAAAAAAAAACGTTTTCTACGAATGCCGCGGAATACGTGGACGCCCCGTGAATTGGACGTTTCGTTGGGTACACGGTAGGCCGCTGCGGAATCACGTATTTCTCGAAACCGGCCATTTTCGACGGTGTTTGCGTACGATTCATCGTCGTCGTATTTCAACGAAACGTAAAACCGATCGGGTAATATAAAAACGAAGCGCCGCGCCTTTTTTTTCACGATTACAATTTTCTAGGAAAACGGATACGACGACACGATCGAAACGTGTAAAACGCGTATTACGGCGGTAATAACCGCCGCCTATAAACTTCTTATCGAACGCCGAAAACTGTATAAATACAACGACGGGGGGGGGAAGCGGGATACAAAGCCGATAAATTCGTACACCGGGGCGTACGGAGCGCGTTAATCGCGAATTTACGGAACCGTCGAAGTCTCGTAATACGTTCGCGTTTCTTTTAAAATTCGCCGCGAACGTTTTCGTTGGTCGTCGTCGAATTATAATCGGGCGCCGGCCAATAAAACTACCCGTTCCGTTCACATTTTAGAAACGAATAACGGTTAATAACCATTCCGTAGCTTCCATTGGCCGACCGTAAAATATTTTACAACGCTCGTCCGAATGGCTCGCGAAATCTGACGGTTGGGTGTTAGAGGGGCGACCGCTGTTATAATTGTTCGTTATTGATACGGATCGGCGGAATGGCGTGAAAACGTTACGCCGCGCGCACGCGATTATTCGAAATTATTCGTTTTTCGTCGTTCGCGGTAACGGCAGTTGGCGGCGCGCGTACCACACGTAATCGACGGCGATCGACGCGCGTGATAATAACGGACGCGAATATCGACGACGGCGCCGGCCTTTCGAAACCCAAACCGTGCACGATTACGGTACGCGCGTGTATTCCGAACAACAACACGCGCGGGTCGGCCAACGACAAAATACGAACGTTTTTAATTAGCGGCCGCCACACGTATTCATTTTCTGTTTTTCGAAACCCGAGAACGGGTCGCGACCGTCGTCCGGGAATAGACGCTTAACGAACCTGTTGTCGAAGATAAATGCCCGCCGTGCGTCTATATACGTAGGTAACAGTCAGCCCTTAAAAGTGATGGCGTTGAATTGAACCGAGTATTTCGTAAGCACTCCACGTTCCCGTCGGGCCGTGAATTATTGCCGTAAACGCGCGCTCACGTCGGGGATAAGAAGGCAATAAATAAAGCGGTTAACGTGTTCCGGTCGATCGAGAGACCTGCCGACGACGGCGACGCGCCAATTCTCAACCCTTTCACGACGCGCCGCACAACACTCGATTTGCATGTTTTAACACGGGGATGACAATATTTTATACTGTTGTAAACGCAACACACACACATATATATATACAAAGAGAGAGAGCGTGCGAGCTCATGAATTTATACGTACGTCTGATGGCAATAAAAATATATATATACATATACGTACCCTCGTAATAAAGAAAAAAGAGAACGCGGTCGACGACCACGATATTATATAAATTACGTTTATTGTACTCGTTCCGCGCTTTAATTTCGAAACGATGTACTACATAGAGTACTAGACCCGTATATCGATTTCAATTTACAAACGCTTAAGACGACGTAATAAATACATAAAGAACGACGGTCGTATAACGCGTAAACGCGCTATCCATACCCATCTATAGAACGAGAAAACACGTTTTCGTGAAATTAAAAATAAACAACGCCGCGCGGTTTCACGTTAAACGTCGTTTCGGAATAAATTTTATTCGATCGAATATGATCCGAATCAGAACTGCGCACATAAGCGCGCGTAAACGTAAATATATATATATATATACGCGTTTGTCGCGAACTCTAACGTATGACGCGGCGGCCACTAACCCGAAAATATAATATTTTTCGTCGACTATATATATATATACACGTTTCTATTCGAAATTACTTACGCGTCACGAGATATTTGACGTTAAAAAAAACGTCAAAAATGTATTAATAAACTCGTGCCCTAAACATAGATAACACTAGTTACGCGAAGTTAATTACGTCGAAAAAAGACCACCGTTTTAAAAATACTCTAAATATATATATATATACGCGAACGTACATCGTCGGCGTTTATTGGTTATAAATAACGGTCGGCGCGATTTAAAATTTACCCGGAAAACGTCGAAATTAATTATTATCGTCGTATTCGACGTAGCGTTGTACATTTAATAACAAGATAAAGAAAAATACGTTTATTCAGTTTTCAGACGCGCGCGTATAATTTAAAACGTACGAAATTATTATACGCGTTGCGTTATTATTGGTCGGTAAATATAATAAACGTTTCGAATATACGCGTGTTAGGTTAATATTCAGCGAATATTTTCCCGAATATTACGTCGGTAAAAAATATATTTATTCGACACGTTATTACTATTTGTATATAAAAGTTGGATTAACGTGAACTCCGAGGGAACGAATATTGCGTATATAAATGTCACGAAAGTGGTAAAATACGCCAAATTAAGTAGCTATGTATATATATATACAAAACGGATCTCGGTCGTGTGTTTATCGGAAACGGCGAAAAGCCCGTACGAAATTTCTCGTTAAAAGATACGGGACGTCGCGCTAATAATATCGGTCGGACGGGCCGTCGTCAATCACGTAAAGCCGTCGGTTGGTTACCGTTCATTTTCGAATAATAAAAATCCGGCGGAACGAAATTTTTCATTATATGCTAAACCGCACCGGGTAAAAAACGAATCGGCGTTTTACGACGTCGGGCGGAACGGTGTGGGTGTGTGTGGGGGGGGGTAGAAGTAATACACCGCGCTTATATCGGTACCATTTTACGGTGTACGAGGAAAACGCGAACGAATAAAGACATTCGGCGGTGTCCGAAAAAGGGAAGCGGAAAAAAAGTGAAAGACTTTTGACGATTAGCTCGTAAAATCCTCTGGTTTTATGTCCTCGAACCTTTGCGCGCGGCGTCGCTGGCTCCTCGTAAAATTCGAACGTTCGACGATTGACGCGACCCCGACGATGATTCGGCCAATGTTGTTGTTGTCGTTCCTCCGCCCCGGAAAACTGTTTACGTTGCCGTAACGCAATCGACGAGTATTGTCTCCGGGTAATCTCTACCGGCGGTAGTTAAACGCTCGGCGTACTGCTCTAAATAGAAACGGACTTCTCGCCGGCGCGCCCCTCGAACGTTATAAAACGCGTCGTTTTATTTCGCTCGGGGTAACATTACGCGGATTAAATTCGAAACGAGCGAGCGGGCCGTCGACACTCGGTTCGTTTTGTTCGCGTAGCGTTTCTACGGGCATTAATGTAGCATGTAGAATAGGAGGTGGTGGTTTTAACCACTCTGAATACCGCGACTCAAACATTCGGGAAAACGACGCGAACCGGCGGATCGAGTGTGATTTGTAATCGCGACGAGCGGTGGCAACGTCCGAAAGAAACGCGTAACTTCGTCGTACGTGCTAAGGTCAATTGGTAGTAACCTTACGTAATACGCCGTATTTATAGCGAACGTTTTTAGACCGCGGCCGTTCCGACGCTTTATATACGCTTCGAATTGCTCGTCGTAAACCTATAATTGGCGATTACGCAATTGTCCGGATTTTATAACGCTCGCGATCAATTCGTAAATAAATCGTTCTAACTCGTCGGCGGCCGTATTCGTCCCACACTCGAACATCGTGCGACGCACGGGTTACGATATTATATCGGGAACGCCGGTAGTCGATCGCGCCCGGTTGGCCGTCGTTAGCGACGATCGAAAATAACGACGCCGTTACGCGTGTTTTGCCCGGAGTAATTGAACAAAAGCCGCGCGGTGGCGGCGTAGCGAACGCCGGTGCACTTGCCGCGCGGTGAAGAAGTACCGCGCGCGTAGTTTTCGCACGGGAGAACGCGTTTCCGCGCGGCCGTCTTTCAGCGCCGCTACAAAAGCGCGACAAAAGGAGGCTTGTTATACCGGCACGTCCCTTTGTACGAAAACAAACTGTTTCCGAGCCAACGGTAATCGGGCACCCTTCACAAAAAGGGTTACGTCGCCCAAGAATTCGGGGAGTATATATAATATGCGCCGCTGATAAAGAAAAACACGCACCGTCGCCGTCCCAGAATCCGTTTGCGCGCACGTATGTCATCCGACGTGGCTGATTTAGGGTTATGGTGCTCTCTTTGCACGGCTCGGCGATCCCGTTAACGATACACGCACGGAGGCGCGTGCGTGTATATGTAAATGTTCTCTCCGTGGCGCAAGTCGCGGCGGATAATGGCGCGTCGGCTTTTTGTGACCATTACGTCGTTACCGCGCGCGCCGCCAAAATCGCTTGGTCGACGAGCCGTTCGGAACGCGAAACAATTACGGGGGAATCCGACCGCGCCACCATACGAATGTTACGTTCCGCCAGCGGTACGTTTGGGTCCGGACCGACCAATTTCGTGGCGCGTCGTTCGTCCGATACGTCGCGGTACGTCGTTTTTGGTACACGGATTATTACCGAACCCACAGCGGTCTATTCTTGGTTTTAACGTCGCCCGGTTTCGAAAACGTTCTATCCGCGGCGCAATTTCGTAAGCCGTACACAATTTCGAAATAGACCGTGTGCCTACGCCCGTGTTTTTACCGAAACTACCGGACTACTTATACATATATATCTGGAATTTACGATTTTTCGTACTAAAAAAAGCCCGAACGATCTCTTCGTGTAATAATTATAAGTCGACGACACGCTGGGCCTCTTACGTCAGTGGGCCCCGGGGACTCGCCCCGCCACCCCTCTTGCTCGTCCCCCTCCCCAGGAATTGAGCGGGTCGAACGGACGCGATGCATTTGTCGCGTTTATAAATATAATTTCGTCGACGATCTCGAAAACGAAATATGTTTGATAATCTGACGCGGCCGGAACGAAAATCCGGAACGACCCGCAGTAACGGTCGTTTCGTCGTACTTACGTATATATGTAACGTACGGCGAATAAAATATCTTCGTTATTGCGTACTCGAAAGCTTTGTGAGGAGGAGACACTTCAATAATCCGGTACGAAGTTCGGGAACGACGACGTTAGAAACGAGGTCGTCGCGCGAGCGCCTATACTAATTGTTTCCCCGGGGCTGGCGAATATAATATATATCACGCGTACGTCAATACCGTCGCGAATGCCCCCCGGAATCACGAGAACAATGCAATTAGAACGGAGATTTCGAGTGGTGCCGCCCGCCGACCGTCGTCGGTGAAACGGACAGGCGATTCGATGTCATACGGTCTGGTCCCTCGTCCGCAGTGGCCCGCACTCGAAATCTCAACCATCCCGCCCGGTCCCCTCGCCCGAAAACGCGACGACGACGACGACGATAATAACAACCGAAAAAAAAAACACGTACACTTAAGTGCCCCGACAACATGACATTTTCGGATGTTTTACGAAAATAATTTTTTTTTTTCGTGCGTCGCCGTACGCCAACGAATAAATCGAGTAGAAAAAACAACGTATATAGAACGCGCGCGCGTCCCTTTCTGAAATATAACGTCGGTGGGCGTTGTATCGCGCGTTCTACATTATCGTTGTTCGGTGAGAAACCGGTTAAACGTTCCGGAGGCGTAACGAAGGCTACGGGTACGAGGGTCGGACAAGGTACGCTGCGATTATAACGCGCGCGCGCACGCACACACACACACGTATATATATATATATACATTGTACGGCGAACAATAATGATAAATAAGGGACGTACGATATTCGACCCGGGCGGGAAACGGGAGACGCGCCAATGGTTAAATAAACGCGGAGGTAAAAAAATAATAACAACCGGCGACGTATAATATATATTTGGAGTTTGTTAACCCGGGTGTTAAACGTTATATGATTTATTACCACGACCGCCCGGGGGTACCCTTTCGGGGATACGCGCGTACCTGTAGCGCGGATTGCGACATTCACGGTACGATAACCGATCTCCGTTGACGCGACAATTTCGTAATCGATGAAAGTGGACGCCCGTGTACCAGACGGCGCGCAAACGGGAACATTTTCGGGACATTTTCGTCCGCGATCCGAGCAACGCCGCCGCCATTTTGTGTATAAACTGTTTCCGAAAACGCGAACCGGCGGTCGACACGCCGTACGTGTAACACCGTACAATTTAATCATGTAATCGACCTACGTTTCTTGCCACGAAGACGTGGAGCGTCCGGAAAAACCACTACCTGTACGTCCGAAAAATTCTCAGTTCGCTAATCACCGAAACGGTTTCCAAATTAAAGACGTACGTTATTACGTTGGACTCTCGCGCTTGAATCGTCGACGCGTCCACACGTCCGACGGCTACGAATGGACGAGAATCGTCGACACTTTTCGGCGATTACGACCAACGTAATCGTTTACGTTTTAGCCGTTTCCGCGCCACCGTTTCTCTCGTTCAGACCGTATGGTCAAAACACATGTCCGTGGCACGTTTATTTATCCGTACGCCGGGGTAATAAGTGTAATTGTGGCCAGACGCTTGGCCACGTTGAACACTCGTAGGTATGGAAAAAATCGAAAAACGGAATTTACGAACAAGAAAAACCCCACCGGGTAAGTAAACGCTTCTCGAAATGAATACCCTAAATAAACGATTTATATAAACGCGTTCGTGCCTAAGACATTTACGGCACGGCGTATATCGTCTACGTTGATTAACTCCTCGGTCGGTACGTCGAACGTGTCGCCGTCGCGCGCGTTTGTGTGTATATAGCAAATGGTAAACGAACGAAACGCCGACCGTTGCGAGAGGTTATCGGACTGGTCGACGGACGGCGGCCGAAACATTGGCGCGCATAAATCGAAAAACGCCGGCTCGGACAATAACGGTCGAACAATATTGTACCAAAATCAACACGAAATATAATAACGTAAATCGTTCCCCGTATATTGACCGGAAGCGTATACGCGATACACTAGCCTATTTATACCGTAGGTACGCCGGAATTAACAACGCGCCGTATTCCGGCGTCCAACAACGTACACACACATACGTTCGTCGGGTGTACTCGAAATTTGATCGGACAACGAGCGATTGGCCGTACGGGGCGATTTTCCGGCGTCGATTATTATATCCGGCGCGCCCCGCGTACGTTCCGACAAAAGAAAATGGGGCACCGCCAGTCGTACGTTTTCGTCGTACAGATTAATACTTAACCCGCGAACACGCGTGCTCGGCAAATTCGTTACGAACGCCACGTGGACGGTGCTGCGACATTATAACCGTTTCGACGTGTTTTTCGTTCATTGACGTTAAATCGGTCGCGGACCGTTTACGGACACCGTTTTCGAATTTATACACCGCTCGTTCCACCGGCGCACTTTAAACAAACTTTCGGTTTTCAAATTGCGCGACATACGGTTTTCTCCTACGCCAACTTATGTGTAACTGAAACGAACGAACGAAACGTTACGTTTTCGACGTATTTGTTTATTGTTCCGGAAATATTTAAACGTTTACGATTAATATTGCCGTTTGCCGTTTAAGAATTACACGCGTGTTCTAATCGTGAACAACAGGGGACGCGCTCGGAAGTATTCGACTTCCAGGACGAACATCGAACGGAACGCGTAAAACGCGTTTTACGAAAAATATATAAGACGAACAGTTCGTTTTTCCCGGGACGTTCGCGATGATAAAAAAAAAACCGTTCCCGTTTATTATTGAAAATTCGTATCGAAAAACTATAAAATAAATTCGTACTCTTAAATGGCGTAAATATCGTAAATATTACGGAACGTAGCGAACTCGTAAATCGGTCGCGTCAATATTATTCGTACAAAACGTTTACTTTGAAGGAAAACGTACGCGAACGAATAATTACAAAACCAAAGAAGATCGTGACGTATGTGAAAACTACGTACATATTCGGAGATGTCGTTTGTATACAAACGTTCGAGTTGAACGCGTCCGAAGTTCGCTTGTTATTTAGTAATCGGCCGTAATAACGTTTCGTCCGAATTCCGTACGCGTCCGGGATTTCAACGTGCGTGAATACACCGGCGCAACAGTGATCGAGGAATATCGTCGCGGACGTTTAGCGTAATATTGTAGCGAACGCCGTTGGACACCCGAGAAAGCTATACGTTGTCTCGGTGTTGCCGCGGACAAGGGGAGGGAACCACTTAAAGCGGTTGTTAGCGAGTGTTCGGCGAACGCGGCCGCGAACGTCCGAAAAGCCGACTGTCTTAGGCGGTAAGTAAAAACGGTGGCGCGCGAAATTAGCGAACCCGTAAACACGAACGTCCGCCGCCGGCGGTTCACGTTAATTGCCCGCGTTCGCCGCGCGAAAAATATCCCCCCCGAGATTACTTTTACCGTTGTTTCTAAATTATTGGCGAGTCGCGGAACTTCCGCCGGCCCGCCGTCACCGTCTTGGCGGCCGTTATTTTTGAATATTAAAACGGGATTTGTGTTCGAATACACCTGATCCCGGACGCGCGCCGTTCGTCCCTAGGAGAAAACCATGATTACGGTATTCGGAAATACTTCAGGGCCGGAATTTATATTTGTTTTTACGGTAACGGCGTGTCGTAACGCGGGGCCAGATTTTAACGCGGTCGTTAAATCGAATAGCCGTATTCTCTCTCTCTCGCCCGTTCGCTATCACACTCCGACTCTCGCCGCGCTCCTTTGTCTCTCGCTAGCGTTCACTCACTCTCGGCCGAAAACATTACGCCGAATAATAATAACGTACGAATCTCGCGCGTTCTTCGGGCCTCCCGGATCCATTAAACTAATCCCTCGCTACTACACTAGACCGTATATTTGTCGACGGATTAAAATTTAATCTTTTTTTTTTTGTCGTCGCGCCAACGGCACGGCTATTAGTGTACATAATGTACAAGACGTGCGTGCCCGCCCGGGCTGGGTCACGGACGAGCCGGTCGCCCGTCGTTTTTTTCGCGTGCCCGACACGGCCGGCGGTTAGACAGGGCCAGGTGGAACGCGACGGCTGGTGGCGATAACGGCCGGGGACACCGGCGAATTCCGTCGTATGCGCGCGGTTCATGATAACGTGAAATTCAATATACACACGGGCCGAACATCGTTCCATCACCGACACGTTACGAAACCGCCAACGATCGGTCGATTTTCAGAGTTTCGACCATTCGTTACTAAATATTTCAACCGACGTTTATCAATTACACGGAAATAACGATCCAAGGGATAGCGCTCGTAGACGAGACCGAAATCAGGGAGTGTGCAACTAACGGATTAGGACCGACGGCGAACGGAAACGTAACGCGAGAAACGTTTAGAACGGACGTATACGCGCGAATATCCAAAACGACACGACGAAAACGTTTGTTTCTAGTGTGTCGCGAATAAAAACACAAACCGACGGTCGCGCACTAAATGCGAAACGATCAAGCGGAAACGCCGAAACGTAAATTGCCGTACCGTTTACGTGACTGAACCGTTACCGTGTGTCACGTTGGTCGCGTCGGTTTTTCGTTCGGCGACGGCCCTGCTGTTTGGATCCAGGACCCGTTACCAGTGGCGTACTAACTCTCGATAAACCCCCCGAAAATGGTTAGGAAAAACGCATTTCTCACCAGACGTATATTTTTAGTCGATAAAAAACTAAAATATTTTTAAATTTCAATACACGTTATGATATAACGTGTTCGTTAATAACGAATAATCCGTTAAAATGTATAACGTGTCTTGTTTCGTTAGGGTCGTCCGATTTATTTATTTAAACATTAAACCCTCACCCCGAAATTCAGTACGCCACTGGGCGCGACGAGTGCCCAGGAATAAACGTCGGGGCGACGATTTATTGATATATTTCCGAAAAACAGTTGTTCGAATGACCGCGGGAAACCCACCTAATCGTTTTTACGCGAATAAATCGGAAATCCGAATTCGGAAAACCGGTTAGGCGATAATTTTATTTGTTACGAACGAGGGATAACGGGCGGGTCGTTATTTACTCGAGCGGTCGGCGTTACGAAATTAATATCGCCGACGTTTCACCAGCCGGCAAAGACGAAGAAAACCAGTAGCGTTTTTACGTAACGTAAATTCGCTCGTTTAAGCATTCCGGATTACAAAAAATTCAACGCCAAAAAAAAAACTGTCGACATTCCTACATAAATTGTATCCGTACGATTTTCGGCAGAACCCGTTTTAATATAAACAAAGTGACGTCACCGATATCCGTGTTCGACGCGTAATAGATCGAACGTGAAATCGGAAACGAGGAACACGACGATTTTCGAAATTATTCTCCTGTCGACGATCAGCTACGTGATTGCGATACACGAACGACATGGCGGCCGTGCCGTCGAAGAAGGTCCGTTCGGAACGAGACGTTATATTCGGTTTTAATTGGACATTTTTTTCGTACGAATACCGAGTACGGCGTGTACGAAAAATGTTACGTAAGATTTTCGGCGGTCATCTTTGACGGTACATTACTCCGTACCGTAAGGTACTCGTAAATTGTTCAAATAACCGGCCGAAAAACCGCTCTTATTTTATTGGCGAGTTTACGGATTCCGTCTGCGGTCATAACGGCCATAAAATACCGTCGTTTTCAACACGAAATCGGAATTTTCAATATAAGTACGTACTGTGTACGTAAGGCCCACCGAAAGCCGGCGTGGCGGCCAGAATTCCGGGAGGCTAGCTTTAAGCGACCCGGGTTGATCCACCGATATCAACCATTTATAAACCTAGTCGGTGCCGCGGGGAGCCCTACGGCGCGCTTTGTGGGAAAGGTAGGCGATTGATTTCGTCTACTGAGTAGCCGGGCGCGCCGTACCCCGCCATTGGCTGAGGTGCCTACTTCGGCCGTAACGTGTTGGCTGTGGGGACAGGCGCGAAATAGTAGGCCATAAAACCACCATACCCGGTGGAGGACCGGGGGCCAAACGACATCCTTCGGGGAGTCGTCCCGCTCCAAGAACGGGGTACGGATTTTATAACTATTTTTCGGTGCCGGTGGTCCATTTTGACGACCCATCAAAATGGGTGATCAAAATGACTCTATTAGCAAAGCGCTAATAAAAGGTGCGCCGGGGTAAAGGGGCTTGCCCCTCAAAGCCTAGGGTTCTCTCTCTGTGTACGTAAACGTGATTAAGTGTCACTAAGGAAAATATGGGAAACGCCGCCGTTATTTTCTACCTTGATATTTTCGTTCGTAACTTTTTACCCGGAAAACGCGAACGACGGGTCAAGTCGAGCCCGAAAAGTTTGCCAAAAACCGTCGAGTGGATGGGATCGGAGACTACGCGTCGTCCTCTTTGTTTACCGCGGACCGGCGGAAGTAATCGCGTTTTACGGACGACTTTAACGAAACGTTGGCCGTTGTTCCTCCGGGGTTTGCGAAAGGTCGAAGAAACAACGCGGCGAATACCGGGCGACGCTGAAACAATCGCGTCACGCGTAGTTTCGGCAGAGAGGAAAAAAGAACGGTTTCTCACCCTCGTGCGCGCGTTATTATTTCGTAAGAGGGTTTTAAAAATAGCGTAACGACCCGGCGTATTTTTATTTCCCAAGAATCGTGGCGGCGACGATCGTCTCACTCCCTCACCGGCCGCCGCCCACGCGGTCGTAAATCAAAAGACGAGCCCGCGAAACCTACGACATTATTTCCATATCTACAACGTATTTAGCCCCGGACATGATTTACTGGGTCTCGGACAGTAGGACTTTACTTATATTTGTAGCGATTTAATGCGCTCCCGAGGGTCCGCCGGGTGTTCAGCACAACGAGTCTGCACACACGCGCGTACGCGCAGCAAAGCGCACGTCTACTGTAGGCCCGATAATAATTCATTTCTCCGAGTCCGGCGGTAAAGTGACCCCGTGCATTTCCGACCGTTTTGCATCCTCGCGGTGCACTATTCGGTGTACTACAAGTGAATTATCGCCGAACAATAAATCCACGGTGCCCCCTCCCCACCCATCGACCACACGAGCGCACGCACCGGAGGTCGGGCCGAATTATTATTATTCGATGAAAATGTATAATGTACCGGCGTCGGGTACGGAAAAAAATCCCCGAATAACTTTGCGCGGATATTTACGAGGACAAACTCCGGGCCGGCCGAGTTGTCGACGATACATTCGAGTTTTTTTTCGCCCTCCCTATCGCCGCGACAATACGAAATATTATTTTCCCGGTCCGTAACAATACGCGTAGTGGTACAGTCGAGAGAGGGTCTTTCGTAGCCACTTTTTAGCTTTTACCGCGCTCGGCGGCACCGTAACGAGCCGACTTCTTTTCACGAACGAAAATACCGGACGCGTAAAAATTCGCCAAAGTGTAACAGCAACGAACGCGTTGATTGTCCGCGTTTCACTCTAGTCGGACGACGGCCGCAGCCAATGGTCACGCTCCGATTAATTTATACTCGGCCGCGTATAAACCAAATACGGCGGTATCGCCTTGTCTAATATCGTCGGTACTTTTTTCCCCCCCGAACGTAGTTCGTAAATTACGCTATACGATTTCGCGGGAGTCGGGTTAATTTTCCACAAACGGTCGAACGTTCCCGTAAACATACGTACACGCATATATACGTATATATATACATAATTTACACCCAATTCGTAATCCAAAATAAATTACGATTCGAAACGCGGACGGTCCGTGGAAATAGAACATAAATTACCAGTACTCGGGCCGAAAACGGCGATAGCGTTTGTCAAAATGGAAACGCGCTTTTAACTCGGCCCGCGACGAATTTTGACGAAAAGCTATCCGATTGGCCGTCAGTCGCCGTGGATGTCTCCTCACCGCTGTCTTTTTTATTCTTTTGACGACGACGAGTTTAAGAACGCCTACGACACTCCGCGGGTGCCACATTCATCGCGCGACTATCGTCGAAATCGGTCGAGTAATTTCGCCGACCCCGTCACATCCAGCGAATAACGGAACGTAATAATATAGACGCGTTACGTCGTAATAGGCTATAATAGTGAAGAGTATTACATTCAGGTACGGCCGTCGGTGTATTCGCGCCACTTATCTCTCGGGTTTATGCGTATTTTCAACGAGCGAATGAATACGGCGCGCGTATTAGTAATAATAAAGTTTAACTGGCGCGCGTATACGTTTCAGTTTAACGTGACGTCGTCGCGCACTTATCTATAATTTAATCGCGTACCTCGCGGCCCGTAAAAACGAACGCCGAAAATCTTCCGCGCGTTCTCGCGTCCTACTAATCCTTATCAAACGTCTCGGTGCCGCGCGGGCTTTACAGCTTCGTAATTTTTTACGAGACGCGCTCGGGCTCCGCCGAAACGCTCGTCGCACTTTCGGCCCGCACCACACGCCTACTCTCGTATGTTTCGAATCGTTCGTACGAACGGTTCGGTTCAGCTAGACACGAGCGTGTTTGTCCGATTTATCGAAAATAAACTGTTACGCGGCACGAACGGCCGTTCTCGGCAAACTACCGCCGACGTTTGATCCCAGCGGTTTACGGTATTCCCGCGAATTAACAGGTTACTCCCGGCAACGGCCGCGTTGCCGAAAATGAACGTTCGCGGGAATACTAACGGGAAATAATAAAAATAAACGGAGTATTATAGACGGCGAAATGAAATAGTCGTTAGCGTACGCCGTTTCTCCGCGAACGAGCGAAAGTCTCACGCGCGTTTATGTGCGCATCTTTGCGTCTTGTCGTTTTCCGAACGAAAAGCCATTAACCGTGTTTATAGGCCGCCGTTTATTTATATTCGCGTTTCCGCGATATCGCCGCGTCGTAATATCAACAGAATTTCCTCCCACATCCCTAATACGGTTTTTCGACAATTTGAAACTTTATTTTCGTTTTCTCTCTACTTTCGAGAATTTCGAGCCTTTTCCGACCTTAGTGTGTCAAACTTTTCGAGAGGCGTTTCATTGTGTATTCGCTATATTTACATTTCCATAATATTTACTCGTCGTCTTATTTACGTTATTATCTCTAACGCGCGCGTACGTTTTTCCGTTTTCGACATTTTCGCAAATTTCAAACCTTACCCGACCACGGTGTCAACATCACGGTAAACGATTTATAACAATTAACATTTTTCTCTTTGTTAATTGGTTAATAGGCTTTGTTAATATAGGTCGTAACATTTGGCATCTCCTGCGACCGTCGGCTCAAACCGTCGCTACGAGTAAGTATATTTCGTAATTTCTTTTCACCGATCTTTCGGATCGCACTGTTTCGTACATTTTTAGCCGATCCCATTTATCGTTAATACCTTTTTTAGATCAACATTATTTTCAACGCCGGCCGTACCGAGCTGCGTATATGCGCGATTACCATTATTACCTCGTAAATCCTGTCGCGAACAACTATTGGAATACGAACGACTACTACCATTCGGCCCACAGTAAATGGCGAAATAATTGGCGTTTATAATACCGCGCGATAGATTTCAGATGAAAGTCGTGCGGTACCGGCAACGCCCGTGAGTGTACGCGCCGATTTATATAAATACGATCGCTTTTAGGGATTCGGAAATTCGCGTTAATTATCGACGACCGTCATTTGTGCCGTCTTATTTCGATCGTACGATAATGTTCGTTGATTTATAACGATTATGCACGGACGGTTGCCACGGTAACCGTTCGGCGAAAAGTTACTTTCGTCGTTAATCACGCGAACGACGCTTACTATGTTTCGTTTAGTTACCGAACCACCGGTCCGGTACATCGACCAACGTTATCGACGATAGGACCACAAACGGGGTTGCCCGAAATGATAACGCCAGGTTCCGAAGAAACGGGAATTTCGCTCGTAAATCGTGCGCGAATTTTCGATAAGTTATTACGCGACCTTTTATATATTGCACCGGTGGCGTAACTAGGGACGATCGGAGGGTGCGATCGAGCCACTTTAGAGGGGTTCGTCATTATCGTTGACGTCTTTTCGTTCGACGTTTATACGATTGTAGCTTTATCAATTACGGATTGGATAACGTACGGCTCGGCGATGGTTTCGGATACGTGAAACAGGACGATTGTTGCTTAGACGATAGATTAAATTGTTTGACGATATATTTACTGTACACGTTTTCTAAATGAAACGATCCCGAGATGGGGGGACACGCGCGTTTGTACGAATACGACAGAAACGCCCGTCGACACAACCAACAAACACGTGACCGTAAACCACAGGTTATCAGTAAGGCGGTTCGAAACGTGAATAGAAAATTGTTCGCTAAATAGTACGCTTTTTCGCTTGGACAAATATATATATATATATATTACTCTATTAATACGATATTTTCGGTAAATTTAACGGTAATTATCGCGGTTTTAGTATTAATAAACAAATTGCGCGTATATTTTTCGTATATGAAAGTAAATCCGATACTTTTTTAAATAAATTTGATTTCGTTAACGTAAACTACTTAATTCTTACGTAGCGACAAAAAAAAATTGATTATATTTAAACGCGCGTACACTAACGTTCAACATTATATATCGATTTTTTTGTTTAGGTGTCGCAATGACTAACGACGGCCGTGAAAATATAGAAAAATTTAGAAAATATATCGATTCCGTGAAATTATTCTCGAAAACAAATACGTAAGCTATTTATCGATTAACGAAGTATATAAAGTAATTGGGTTTGATCCTTTGCACGAATGTTTTGTGTAAAATAGAAACGAACTTGGGGTGGTTAATGTGATTGTTCCGGCGTCTAATTCAAACGTTCCGCGTTTACAAAAAGAACCCAAAAACTAGCTGTTGGACGATGAAAATGAAAATGGAAGAAGAGAAGAAAGAGTGATTACTTCGACGTCTGTGTACCAAACGTAAATGTACAAAACGAACTATCCCAACAACGGGTTATAGACGAAAATGTACGACCAGAGCACCGTCAAATTGAACGGCAGCGCGAAAATTATTGCCGAAGCGAACGAAAACAAGCGGACGGCGGAAAATACGTCGACTAGAAGCCGAAAAGGTTCGGCGTGTTTTCGAGGTACGAATTACGAGAACTTTACGGTAATTTCGAATTTATCGTAATCGCCTACGCGTTTTTCGTATACAGAACGATTCGTCAATATTTCTCGGGGCGACCATAAATAAGCGCGCGCGGCGGATAACTGTGTTTTGAAATCCGAGCAAAAACGTTTGTGACGCGTGTAAAGTGGAATCCTTGACACGGTTAGTGGCGGTTTTCGATTACGTTTAATATAAATAACCGACCAGCGACGGGATTACGAAATTATCGACGTAATCGACCGACCGAACAGTGTAAAATTAGCCTTAATACGCGACGCGTATCGATCCACGAGGTGTGGTCGTCAACGACGCTCGTACTCGAAACGTCTGTAGAAATATTTGTACCATCGTATTTTCGCGATTATCGTGTGGGCGTACGCGTGGACGGCCGATTTCCAGACACTTTACGTCGCTGATTCGCTTCGAAGGTTTTCTCAATAAACCGAACGTTTCGGTCCCGGGCGACTTGGGTCGCGGTAACGCGTGATCGGTTCGCGTTAGGTTAGGCTAACGTTAAGTATATTATTCGAATAAACCTATGTAACTATTATTATATTAAATTATTCGATCAAGTGATTAAAATACAGATTTTGGTAATAATAAAGAGATATCGAATAATTTTTTGACATTTTAAATACGATCGTTATTACTCTAAATTGGTAAATAAATATGACCGAATTAGTCTAAAATAATATAGTTTAGGGTTACTTCTCGGAATATTATTATTTATTTCTATTCAAATTAGAAATAAATCGAGTATCTCGAATTGTTTAACAACAGTAAACTGGGTGAATGTTATTCGAAATTAAAAGTGAAAATGTTGAACCATTTGGGAAACCTCGACGCAAATTTTAATACGTAATTAACGGCAAATTCGATAAAATTAATAAAACGTTTCGTTTCTGTATGTTCAATTATGTTCACATACTCTCGGTCGATTGTTTTCGTTAATGTCCACCTTAAACATCCCTAAACGTATTGGCGAATGTTTTTGGTAAATCAATGAAAACCGTACACAACTTGTTCTTCTCTACCCAATATTAATCGCCCGCGATAATCGAACTGTACGGATTTCTGAGTTTATCGGTGCAATTGACGTTAGATAAACCGTACGCGTGATTATTATTTTATATACCGGTTTAGTCGCGTCGTGAGCCGTCGCCACGATTACGCAAAATCTTACGGAATACCGAAGCGACCGCGCGTAAATATATATATATCAACGGTCTCGAACCGGGCACCGTGACGTCGAACACCTGTTTTTGTGAATGTCGAACATGGCCGGGACACACGGAGCGATTAGCGACAACGCCGTATAGGTGGGACCGCCACGCGATCCAGTGAATGAAAGACGGCGGCCCGTAGACGACTTGTACACCTTTGCGTCGACGGCGGTCGTCGGATTTCTACGTCCAAACGCTGGACGAGCAAATATCCGAAATGAATTCGGCGCGTATGTTGTACTACCGCCGGCAAAGGCGATCGTAGGCGGCTTACGCCTATCGATAGGGTATAAAAGAGCCCGCGTAGGACAAAGTGTACGTTTTTGTCGTTCTATTTTCGCGCGGATACTATTCTGGCGTATGGTGGGGGAGATGGAAGAGGACGGCTTACGGACGGTGGTCGATCGGCCCGAAGACAAATTCGACGTCAACCGGTCCGAAAGTCCCGGCGACACTAAATCACCGCGCGGCAGCCGCCGTCGGACCGGGCGCGCGCTAATTACACGCCGCCCGAACAAAACGTATTTTACGCGTTCCCGCGCCGGCACACGACGTCCCGGAGACGATTTTAGATATCCGGTAAATCATTCGGGCGACCGAGGTCGGAACAGAGGTCGCGCGCGGCGTTGATTAGCGGACGCACTCGCCCCGCGAGGGTGAAAACGTACGCGAGATTTACGGTTAACCGCCGATAGTCACCAATTATTATTACTATTATTATTTCGAGGTCCTAACGAACGACGGTCGCGTTTGGAAAGCCGTTGGGGAGACCCCGCCGCTGACGACGACGACGTTTCGAAAATTTATGTCACGCCGGTTAATCGTCCGTACGCGCGCCGCTATTTTTGAACCCGAAACGAGAGGCGTGTACACCCGCGCCGTACGAACGACCGGCCCCGGGGTGACTCGTAACGGACGGTCAAATTCGGAAACGATCGAAGCGTCGTGCGTTCCTGGTTCCTGTTTCCACGTGAATCGGCCAAGGGATTTCTTTTTTCGGCCATTAATTAGACGCGTTTTCGTTGTTCTACGTACGAACTTAGATCGTTATCGACGAACGCGGAAACATTTGGCCGTTTCTTTTCGGCTTACCGACGACAGTTCGATGACCGTTTTTTTCGTCCTTTTCTTTCGTTATTAAAAACTTCGCCGTAACGATCCGTACAGTCTCGAATTGTTCGGCATTTTCGATTATTGGTGACCGGTCGCGGCCGTTTCGAATCTTAAAAACTACTACAAGTAACCCCTTCTCCCCCTCCATCGAACCGGAAATACATTAAAGTGACCGGGGCCCCGGATAGTGTAACGTCGAAGCGATTCGCGGTAAACGCGTTTTGTCCGTAACCGCTTTCGTTCGCGCACCGACGCGTAATCCGCACAATCGCCGGTGCCCCGCGCAGCTGCCCGGTAAACGAATACGACGTTATTTGGCTTATTATTTCGTCGGTCCAACAACTCGCGTCCAATTCGTTTCGGATTCGAGCTCGTTTATTTGTCGATCCTCCGTAGATGGTCGGCGCAACGGTGGCGGCGACTTTATCCCTAAGAAGACAACCTATATTATTATATTATTCTTCACGGGTTCCTCGACATTATACGTATATATATATATTTATCCGCGTTGTGTGGTCTTCGTTTGACCACTGGTACAGTGTGGTCTCGGCTCGTTCGAATTACTTGAAAGGGACACCTGTACGATACCCCGTGTACACGACAACAATATATGTACACACACACAAACAGGTAGATCCCTTCGGTCAGTATTTGGATGTTTATCTGTTCGTTATTACGTAGGCACCCGACGTCGGGACGGCGTCTTTTGAAATATCGCGGGCGACGACGTTGTTTTTATTTTTGTTTTCCTTCGGATTCGGACACACGCGGCGCGTCCTTTTCGATGCGCGCGCAAACCGGCGCGCCGCCCGAAATTCGACAATTATCGTGACGCGGCCGCGTAATGTTATTGTCAACCGCCGGTGAATACAACGCGACCAAGGCGGTGTTCCGTCGCTGCGGGGGCCGAAGTCTGACGGCGTCCGTCGAAAGGTCGCCCGCGTTTGTGTGTTCGGCCCGCGCGACAATATAATCGGGCGCGGCCGGCCAACGACGCGCGCCGCGTGCGCGCGTGTGGTCGGTACGTTATTTCTTCATACGGTCGTGCGCAAAATGGTCGGCCGAACGTAGCGCGCGGAATGCTCCGACCGTCGAATATCGTCTTTTATTTACACAGCGCGTCCTTTTAGAGCCGTACACATTTTGACGGTCCCCCGAGTGCGACTATCGAAAGTCAAAATCGTCGTGCAGGAGAGCGCACCAAACGGACGGCCGTAAAGTCGCCCGTCTTCCGTTAAAGGGATCGCCACGGTACGACCCGTGGTCTTCGAACCGTCGGTCGTGCGCGGTAAACGAGTAATCCGTTAGACGGGCGCTCGTCATTGTTCGGTACATTCGTCCCGCGGAATCGTCAGAATTCGGTAGACGTTTTCGTTTCGATTAGCTACCTTAACGTTTTTACACCGGTAATCCGTCGTCGTCGTTCGTTATCGGTGAATACGCCAACCGCGCAATATTTTACTTTCGGCGCACGTACAATGGTCCGACAATGCGGCCGGGATACCGCGCGTTCCGACGGTTTCGTCGTTTAATCGCGACACGCGTCGAACGGGACGCCGCAGTTTTGAAAAAACCTCGGGGCCCGTGTGAAGTTTCGAAGTCACGTAATGCCGCGGCCGCGAAGAACGAACGCGTCCGAAAGTTCGCTAAAACGGTCGCGCCTAATCCGCCGATTCGTTCAATCGGCACAAGCGCTCGGGACTTTTCGCGATTTCGTTACCGGCGCCGCCCAAAACACGTGCCCGTCACTCGGTCTCGGCTAGACGGCCCGACGAAGCCGTTGTCCCGGACCGAGAAAAGTCGTCCCGAAAACCGGTGCGCAGGCGACACAATGACAACGCGGACGTACGGCACGAGTTTCGCGGCGTCGTTTTCGTCCACAAAAACCCGAAACAAAAACAAACTCTGGTTTCGTTTACAACGGTACAATCGATAGCGTCGCCGTTCCTTGTCGGTCCTAAACGCCATTGTCTTATCTGTCTACCGTTACCCTCCTGTCGTGGTTCTAGTCCACGAGAGGATTTCATTATCGGAACCGGCCTTGGCGGGCGAGGGAGTATTTCGAGTGGAAATTCATTCGCCTTGTCCGTTCGGCTTGATACTTCCGTGGTGAATTCGACGTCGCGTTTCGCGCGTCACGATAACTTCGGTTTCGTAAAGCGACGTAAATCCCTACCCCCCCCCATTCACCACAACTAGGTGGACGTTTTTAATCGGCGCAAATTTCCCGTCGTTGCTACGCGCGCTCCGGTCGTTACGCGCTATTGTCAAAAACGGGCCCGGCGGACGTATCCCCGAAAATCCTTCTCGAGTCTCCATTGTCCGCGTCTAAGACCGACGAACGTCCGCGGTCTCGACCCGCCGGCCCGTATTATTATTGTTATTCGCGGCGAGTTCGGCAAACTTGGCCGCCGACAAAGCGAAAACGCCTCGGGACCGACACGCGCCCGGACCAAAACAATAACCGCCGTGTCTAAACTTACGACAATGTTTGGCTAATAACATCACTTCCGGGATTCGAGAACGGCACCGCGGACTAATCTGACTAATGCATCCCGTTTTGTAAGGACTTTCCACTCGACCGACGGCGCGCGCGCACTATTACACGTATTATACCCGCCGGTAAATCTATCGTATAAAAGCGCGTCGGCTTTTGCGGTCCACTAGTTTCGACGATAATAATAATAATATATACACGAATAACTATACGTACGATATCATGGCCGTTCGCGCGCCCAAGTTTTAGCGCGCGCCGAACAATCTCGTCGTAATTATTACGAGGAACCGGCCGGTTTTTCTAATATTCCGCGAAAATTACACCCTAATTCTGACTCTTTCGATATCGACGCACGTGCCGGCGCTCGTCAAATCACTTTCGTTTCTCGTCCAGTTCGTCGACTGGACCGGAATCTCAACGCGTCGCGGACAACAACGACACAATACTTTCAGCGCAAACGCGGAATCCTCCAAATAAGTTCTACGGCGTTAGTTTTCGCCGACGATACTCGTACGAATTTCAGGGGTAATTACCGACAGTTCCTGAAGAGCTAAATTAACGACTATGCGAACGATCGTTAGTATGTGTGTGTGTGTGACTTGCCCGTACTACTTACGTCCTGCTTTCGCCCCTCCCTTTCACATAGGTAAAGTATGAAGCGGATTAGTCATCGCCGTGAACAAAACTATGTTTAAATTTTCGTTTTTTTTTTTTCAATTTAAACGTCTTAAACGTTAATATTTTAAAATTCGAGTCCGTCTCATACGACGTTTTTATACCGTCCGCCAGATTAATCACGAATTATGCGTCCGCGTAAACGGTTCGTAGTGTGATATACAAAAACGTGTTTAACCGAAGAAAGTTCGGCTATCGTTCGGATAATTCACGCGATTATTAAAAAAAATAATAATCGTCGCTCGATGGCGATTAAACATTTTGCCGTCGTTGTAAACGCGTAATCGGCCGAGCGTCGGAACTACGGCAAACGTGCCGAACACAATATACGCGCGAAATCTATTACAGGAACGGTCGTAAAACGTTTTACGATTACTTAAAACTACGAAATGAATAAATCGTCCGACGCCGTTACGGATGTATAAATACGGACTCGCGCGAATAATACTAAACGCGTTATTCGCGTTCACTGTTACGTTTTGTTACGGTTAGTGATACACGCGTTATTTCCAACACCGATTATTGGACCGTTTTTCGACGTTTTCGCGACAATATTTGAGTAGCACGCGTCCAATACGTAAGAACCAAAGGTAAACAAACGAACGGTTATTGGTTTCAGGACGTTTATTTATTCGTATATTCAACGTAAACGTTACAAAATGTACCGGCATTGTCGAAACACAACGTCGGGTTTTATTATTTCGATAATCAAACAACACAAACGGACGGTGGTTAGATATCCCGGAGTCGATAGATCCGAGTAAGCGTTCCACACCCGTAGTTATTAATAATAATATCCTATTGGCTTCGTATCGAACGACGAACGTAAATGATTTCGATTGCCCAATAATGTCGGTCGTTTGTCTTCGCTCGATACGCGTTAATGTATTAATAACGTTTTAGTTTCGGAACGATCGATAAATGACCCGTCGTTGTTTCCGTTCGGAAAAGTCACGAAACAACGTGTTAACCACAGTTGCGCCTAAATCCGCGTACGATTTAAAAACGTTGACGGGCGGGGGGGGGGTGGCGGAAATAAACGTATTGGGCGCGGTAATCGAAACCAACGGGTTAATATCGGTCGTCGAGAACGAACCGTTCGGAACGCGAACCGTCGCGGTGAACAAATAGAACTTTGTCGCGGAAAAACGACTTATTCGCTTTTTCGTTTGACGGGCACCGTGCGTGACGAGAGTTCCGGCTGCCGCCAATGTGAACGTCCCGTGTCCGTACACGATGGTGCGTCGCGTACGTCGCGAAAATAAACGAGTCGACTTCGCCGCCGTTTTCGCCAAACGTCTTACGATTTCTTTTCTTTACACACATCCTTTTGCCTCCCCATCCCCTGTACGTTCGATCCGCGCGCCCGTAACGATATATATATATTATTTCGGCCTCGATCTCACGCCGTTTATAAACGACGTAATATCCTTGTTATTACGACGGTTTAAAAACGCGTACGCCGCTCTGTCGGCGGGCGTAACACCTGTTTTTCCGTCACGGTGTTGCGCCGGATAGTAATAGTAGTCGTCCAGGGACTTCGCCGTAATATTAACGCGTACGCGGTATAGACGACGACGGGCAGATAACACCGATGATTGATGGTGATTATATCGTTATTTATTTATACGCGCGCAGTATTCACGTGTACGGAACATTATTTCTCCTCCGCGGCAATCCCATTCCGTGGGAACCGTCGTATGCCCCACGACGACTCCCGCCACACCGTCCAATAGTCCCGTGACTGACCGGTAAATAATACCGCGTAATAATATTACGTGTGCCGCCGACGCGGTCATGACGTCGCGAACCGATCGGACTATACGGACCTATTGGAAGTGTCGTTGTCGTCAGCGGCGTACTTAGACCTGTATTTTGGGAACGGGGGGGGTTTTGGTCGGTAATTTCTAAATAAATTAATCCGACGACCCTAATTTTCGGGATGGGGGTTTATCCCCAACCCCGCGTTAGTACACCACTGGTCGTCGTCCGTTACGATCATCGCGCGGGTCGACCGCGTAATTATCGAATCGGTCGACTGTTTCGAGACCACCCGGTCGAACTGGACACTGATCTTTTTCGCGGTTCCAAGCCGGACACGTACCGGCCACGAAACACGGTCGCTTCTCCTCAACCCCACACCCTACCGAACGGACACTCGAATCGGTTTGTGGGCTGACAGTCGGGCTCGAAGTTATCAAATACGATTCGTATTTGGAGCTCTTAAAAGTTACGACATATTTCAGCGTCCAAAACGAATAATGGGCGACAATTTGACCACCACACACCCTCTGAGGAAAAGCTGTCGGTTGCGATTTTCGATCGTCGTTTACAATTACGCTTAGGGAAACTACCGGGAAAACGGAAAAACGTGTCGAAAAACCGTCGTCGACTGGACGCAATTTGGTCGTACCGGAACGGAACGACCGTGTCGAAATCACACGAGCAAATCTATACTTTAAAATCAACGAATTCGTCCCTGGACCAGGTACACGGCACGACGGCGGTTTGCGGTGGCGGCGATTGTCCGGTAAAAAAAAACAGGAACGCGGACGCCCGTGCGACATAAATGTGTATTGGATTAACGGGTAAACGAACGGTATTTCGTTACGGCGTCGTTGTTCGTCCACGTTTTCGATCGTCCCGATCTTCCGTGCACCGGTGTCGCGGCGGCGGACCGCTTCGGGCTCGGAGACGTACTCGAGACACTCGAACGTGCGCGCGCGAGCGTAATCGGTAACACGGACGAACTCTGTTTCGGACAGCAATAGTTCTCGTACAACAAACGAGCCCGCACACCCTTCGGCCGCCGGACATTGTGTCCTCTGTTGTTTGTCCGTTCGTTCGCGGGCGTGTGCGTTTGGCACCCGGCGACCTGTTCCCCTCCAGCCGCCACTCCGAATCGGACACTCGCGTTCCGTCGTCGTGGGCCGTTCCACGGACGCCCGACAATATACTGACAACGGGTACGTCCGAATTCCGCGACGGTCGCCCGAACAACCGCCGCCGGGTCTCGTTGTTCGAAACGAACGATCCGCGTCGACCGGACTTCAAACGGTCGCGGCGATTTGGCCACTCCGCCAGCACGCGGTAAGTATATCGAGCCAAAAGTCGGATGGTCGTTCGGCGGACGGCCGAGAAAAGTTCGTAAATAGTAACGTAGTTGCGACGGCCGATTCGAAAAATATATATCGGGTCAGCGTACACGGGTAAAATACGCGCGTATTTCGACCTTACTACACGCGCCCGCGCGCACACACAACATAACGACGAGTAATACCTATGCGGTGTACCGGGACCTGCTGTTGGACGTGCCGGGTGAATTTGGCGGCGAGTAAATAACCGACGGGCGGTTAGCGCCCGCCTAATTACGACGATATTTATGGGCCGGTCGAACGGAACACGGAGACGAGGAAACGAAAAAATGTCCACGTAACGCGGAACAATAATAACGTCGCGCCGTATATTATAATAATATAATACGTACGTCTCGTGGCGCGCGCGCGCGTGTATAAATATTACGCGCGACGAAGAGGTGGCGGAGGCGACCGTAAGTTTTAATACCGTCTTTTGTTATTTACGACCCCATTACGCGCTATTTTATATATATATATCTTCGTGGGCAACGTGTAGGCCATTGGTGGCGGATACGCGCGTATGTCGTGTACAATACTACGGAATACGCCGCCCTCGCGGCCTGATATATTTATAGGTGGTCGAAAAATCGAGAGAAAGATTTATTCGAGGACTTATACACCGACCCGCTGGCGCGCCGTACTTGTACAGACGCTCGCGACACACGTGGCACGTACGAGAGCGCGTTTCTCGAGCCGCGTAATTGACTTGGACGGGGACCCCGCCGAGCGAGGCGATCCGTCAAAGTTTTCGGGCCGAAATAAAACGCCCGTGACAAATCGGTCGCCGACGGCGCGCCGTAAACGACGGAAATAATACACGCGGCGGCGGCGTCGTGTGAGGCGAAAACGATAAATAAATTTACCGTTCGGCGCGAAAAACCCACGGGCGCGCGCGCGCGTTGCGGCAGGCGAAACCCCTCGTCGAGACGGCCGAAACGAATTTATGGCGGGACGGTTAACCGCGTTCGACAGTACGTTTTTCGATGATGTACGGGGCCGGCTGTAATATGGCATCCGCTTCGGTTCGCCGGGGCGTCAGCCGATTTCGGATCAACTCGGATACAGAGAAAAATCGCGCGATATTATTCCGGCGTATTGTCGCGCGGCGATGCGTGTGATCGGCGAGAAATCCGACGATCGGTGTCGGTCCCGTCTCGAACCCCGACCCGCTCGCCGCGCGTAAGGACCGATGATTTTCGGACGGTACGTTGCTCGCGTTTGCGAACAGCCGAACGTTTCGTACGCGTCCTAAACCGATTTCGGGCGGACGATAAGAGCGAATACGTCGACGACGTACCGTAAGTCGTTCGTCCGGCGGCGGCCGAGGGATCAACGGAAAACTGAGTGGTGGGGCCAACAATACGTTCGCGAACGAAATAACGATAATTACGGTACCGTAAACGGGCGAACGTATTTCGTATCGCGTACTTACGAAAAGAAGCTTCTCCCTCCCCCCCAAACCCCATCGGATAGAGTATTTGTTAACGCGCGTCTACACTTTGTACACGAGCGCACGATGCGTAGACTCGGTCGTAAATAATCAAATATTGTTTCCCTTTTCGGCGTAGACGGATATAAGATGAAAAAAGTTCGTCGCCGTTCGGCAGTTACGCGCGGTTCGTCAGTTTTTGATCGTCGTCGTTAAAAATAACGACCGTGGCCCGCGAGATCAAACGGATACGGGACGTTAACGAAGACGGAAAAAATAATAATCGTAATAACGTACGGCCGTGTCGTCGTCGTCGTCGTCGTCGTCCGCCGTTGTTGTTATTATTATATACACCGCGATTGGCGACGTGGGACGGCGGGTGCACACATACGCGCGCTAGGGGAAGACGACGTCGAGACGCCGCGTCGCGTCCGGTCGCTGCGAACGCGTTTCCGAAAACGGTGGGGTCGCACGATAATTTCCATCGGTCGGCGGTGGGGTAGCCGAACGAAATGGATCCGCGATTATAAAACGGATTATAGCGGGATACTCTAGAGTGGCGCAGGGACGTACACGAGACGTATTTCGTTAGGTCGGGAAATATATATTTGACGGGACACGCGTCCAACGGCGGTAAAATATCGACAGTTTACTCTTATTTCGCCGGCGGCCTTAAGACGTCCCGAATTCGGCAAGCACGGCGTAACCCAACTCCGGCGAATTGTTTCCAGAGTCCGTCGGAAATTCGATTAACGTTGTTGGCGATTCGTCGTTAATTCCGAATCGTCCCCGTCGTAGATCCCTTCCCCTCTATGTATGCACTATTCGGGAATAACAACGAAAACGACGAATAAACCGATTTTAAACGGCACGTATAGTATCCCCGAGCGAAACGAATAACGTATCGTTTTTGTACAATCGGGCGTGGGCGTTTTGTTTCTCATCGGCCCACTAACACTCGTTCTCGGTCTCGATCGAATTACTTTCGGACGATCGATCCCTCCGCGAGTGTTTAACGAAACGATCGTTTATTGGCGACGTACGAAGAGATTTCACTGTTCGTGAAAATTTTATAGGACCGCCGACAAGCCGCGCGCGTTTATCCGCGAACAATTCCCAGACACGCCGCGGGCGTGCCAGTATTCGTACAACGCGTAACGCGGTTTTCGGACCGATCGCCGGGATGTTCACGCACAAAGGCCTCACGCGCCGTGACCGCGTCCCCGATCGTCTTCATTGTTAAGCGCCCGCGAACGTATCGGCTGGCCGTCCTCCTCGCCGCGGGGGTTTTTCGCGCCGCAAACGCGTACCGGTAGTGTTCACCGTCGTGGGCCCGGATTGGAAACGGTCACGCCGTCGGTACAAAAAGGCCGCGCGTCCTTCGAGGCCGTCCACGTAGGGAATTCGTTCGTCCGGATACGCCGACGCCGTTCCCGAATCGTACGCGAAACGGAAATTCTCGGTCGGACTCGGTTAAAACGTTTTGGACGGTCGAACGGTCCATATAACCGATAAAGTGTACGTCCGCCCACCATTCATTCGTCCCGTGTTCGGCGGTGTCCCGTCCGTGTTAAGCACATCGGCGCGCGACGTAACGACGTTCAGGTCCCGGACGGTAAACGGGCTAACCGCGTCTGGCTAACGAATACCCTGGAGCCTCGGGGGCGCGAAACCGTCCGCAATAATCCTCCGGAAAACGGGGAGCCCGCGCTCGAGAAATAGGCGAACGCGTCTCTTGTCGCGCGTAACGACGATAATAATAACGATAATAACGCGCGCGCGCGCGCGCGTCCGGGAAACCGTATCTGAACGAGTTTTATCGCCGCCACCGAAAACCGGAAACGCTATTAAACCCGAACGTTCGCCGGGCCCGCGGGCGGAGGTGCTTCAACGGCGACGGCGATAGTTATAATAATAACGACTGTGCGTAAAGTCACACGTGCACGGTACATAAACGCGAAGCGCCGTAATATACGCGACGAGTTTAATCCGCCGGGCTCGTGCGCCGCCGGCGATCCAACTTTGGGCGCGTGTTTGACGTGTTTCGTACAAACGGTTTTTATTAAAGGCGACCGTCGTCGTCGTCCGCTGGCCGGCGGTTTCTTTCGCCGGCGAATTAGCGACGGACGATTGTATACCACACCGTTGGACGGGTAGGAACCGTGTTCGGTTGTGCCAGGACACTCCGGGATAAATCGCGAATCGCGCGTGCGCACAACTGATTCGCGTAAAACGCCTTCCGGCAAACACCGCGTCGTGATTCCGGTTTACGACGACAGGGGACTTGCCGGGGAAATCCGAAAATGATTCCGGGACGGGGTTTTTCTTGGTTTAATTTTACCGTCCGGAAAAGTTTACGTCGTCGACGATTTAACGACCAACACGCCGATAAACGAACGAATCGAACGGCTCATTTGATTATACACACGTTCGAAAATCGTTTTCGACAGGACCACAACGACGCACTATCGCCAGCAACGTGGACGGCATTCGCGTGTTGTTTAGTACGAATTTGGCCAACTCGTTGCGAATCGTACCGCAGCGAGTTCGTCATCGACATTTTTAAAAAAATTCCTAGCCTACGTCGAATTTCGAAGCACAGGACCGAACACCAAAAAGTAAAGCGCACACGCGTACGTAAAATGAGAAGTTGTTTCTAAAAAGAAATTTGAATAACTAACGCGTCATTCGCTATACGTTTTTACGGGGATAAGATATAAGTACATCAAAAAATCAATTTTTAACCTACCAAAAGTAGACGGTCCTAAGTGCGTATAATACGGAAAAATCGAAATCGTCGTTGAAATAATCCGGGAACCAATTCCGATATGCCGATAGATAACGTTTTAGTTCGAAACATTCACTCGTGTCTACGTTTTATCGCTATGTATTTACCACATTTATTTCCAACCCAAACGCCAACGTATTATAATTCTTTTCGTTTTCGTCGAACGTTTTCTTAATGATATTGTTAGGTTTGGATTTTACGTTGTAAACGAAGCCGTAAAACGTATTGGTTTTACGACGACGCGTCGTTTTTCGCGTAGAAAGAGAGCGAATGCTCGTAGCGACGAAAATCGTATCTAATTGGTACTTTATATTACAGGGTTTTCGATATTCCCGGTAGTTTCTTCCAGCGTAATTAAAACCGACTCGAAATTTCAACAACAACAATCCCTCTTGCCATAAAATTGCCGACGTATCGAATAATTTTCGTACTTCTGAGTGTATTATCGCTATTTTAAGTATTCTTCTACTCCTAAGGGCGCACAACGTACCGCGAGCTTTAGACGTAAATTACATAGCCGTCGTATTCATTAAGCGCCACAACCCGTAAATCGATTTCGAATCCGAATTAACGGGAACTTTTCACGGCGTTCTCTTCGGCTTTCTCGTCGCTTTTTAACGCTTAGTCACCGCGAACGGCTGTACTTTTCGCCAAACGACGTACGACGGCGAAATTTTACGATTGAAGTCCGTCGCGAGGTAGTAAAATCGCGTTTTTAATATAGTATTATTAAAACGAGCGTGTTTGTCGGTATTTTTGTTTTTTTTTTTATCGACGAGACGTTTACCGATAGGAAAGTAGTGGAACGAGGAACAGTCGTCCTAAGAAGAGCATTTGGCCCGGCGATAAAATATTCATCGGCACGTGTCGCGGTACTTTCGGCCTTTTCAAAAATAAAAACTTCGGAATAAAGCCGTTTATATACACCGCGTACGATATATTCGTCGTGACGAATGTTGGCGATTTGGTGACGTAAAAAATTGAATAATACGTTTTCGCTAGGCGCACACACACGACGTTATTGCTATACGGATGGAAAATATCTATACATACGTGTGTACCCTTCAGAAAGCCGTACATAATACGAGCGCGCGGCGCCCATATTGCGCTCACCGCGGCGTCTGGAGTTTCGCGCGCGCCAAATAAATTAGGATGCAAATCTACCGCGAACTCGAGCCGGGCGCGTATCGAGTGCAATGAATATAAATATGGGCTTTTGCTCGAGGCCCCGGGTATTGCGGATTTTGCATAATTTTCGCATCTATATTGCAGGTCACCCCCAACCGCCGTCGTCGCCGCCGCCGCCGTCGCCACCACCTTTTCCCGAATCCCGAAACCACCATATTTCAGGCGTCGTCCCGGCCGGTTCTATCCCGTCGTCGTCGTCGTCGACAAATAATAAGGTCATTCCTAAACAACTCCGGCGTATCCGTAGGTATCCGGCACGGAACGACTTTGGGGGGAGGGAGAAGAGAATTACGACTACGACGTCGTTGTACCGCGAGATTATCAGACACGGAACAAACGCCGCGAGGATCGTCGTCGATACGTATAATATTATTTTATACGCGCGTTGCACGCCAACCCCTTTCTACCACCCGGGAATCCTCGAACGAGTGGCACGGTTACCGCGTTACGGTTACCACCCACCACATCCGCGTCGCGTAGACGAAGCTTTCGAAGTTTAGTTATTTTCCCAGTTCGGAAACGACCGTATTCGAAAGACCGTTCTCCAAGAACGTACGCGACAACGGCCACTTATACGGAACGTCGGTTTCCAACGCCGTTGTTTTGCCGTACGTGAAACGAAAAATAATTGTTCGGTCCAAGTTTACATATTTTTTTTGTACCGATTCGTAGCGAACGAATTATAATCGGATTCGCTCGCCTAATTAACGACGTATACGTATATCGGACGGGAATAAGTTTTCGTTTTTCGGTAAAAGTGTTTTCGAAGCACGCGAATAGATTGTTGTAAACGAACGCGCTCCGTTATGGGTATCCAGTAGCCGGTCTCCGCGGAGAACGAACAACACCGAAACATAGGCCGACGGGAATCGTTCGGAATAATCGTAATGGTGCGAGACCGTCGAATGGGTGGAAAAACGCGATGACGGCCGTTGGCCCAGAAACGGGAGGGGTAATTATTGTGACCGATACTCGGCGGCGGTAGTCGGAAAACGGGAAAACGAAACGACGTCGTGAGATGGAAACAGCTCGGAATATGAGGTCGCCGTGCCGAGAAACGGACAATGGGCAGTGGCCTAGAAGATCTCGAACGGAGATGTCGAAGGGACGCCAAACTGCACGGGCACCTGCGCGACCGGTCAATCCGGTGGATCGAACGTCTCGGATTTGGAACTAAATGATTTACCTATTTTTCGTGTATTATTGTAAACGTTTGTTTATCGCCGTCATCTTTACCGTGATAATAGCGTACGTGATTTATGTACGGTACCGTGAACGGGAATTTCACGGTCATACGAAAATAAAAGTTCGAATCGTTGCCCTCCCACCGTCACCACCACCACCGCCGCCGCCGCCGCAGCGTTTACACGGCGCGTACGCCGTCAGTTTTTCGAACAATAATACGGAAGATTTTCACAGGCGATAAAACGTTTGAAGGCGCGATATTTTTTTTTAGAAAAAATGGGTTTTCGTAAACCACCTGTTCGCCGTTCGTAAGAATAATCGATTCGAGTTTTTAACGACGGCCAGTAAACGCCTACACCGGTGTACGCGAAAAACGCGTCGTATTATCGTTATAAATGGCGCGCGAATAGCGTGATTCGGGGGAATCTAGTCGATGTTCCGTACGTTCGTTCGACGGGGCGTAACGAGGACTTCGTACCGCGTCACTTTGTCCGAGGCTTTCCAACTTTATCGTCGAATAAATACAATACGTATACATAAACGCGTTTATTGTTTCGGCGGGAAATTTAAGTGCGCGTAGTTCCGATAAAACGTACGCGCGGACGGCATAAAAAAAAAAACGAAACTCGTACGGGAGATTGAAAACGTAAAATACGAATCGGACGAAAACATATAATCCGGTACACGAATACGCCGAATACGATCGGCATTTTCGTTTGTTCGTCGCGTGTTTTTTTTTCCCGGAAAAAAACGTAATAACCGGTCTACCCCGTGTACGCGAATTATATATTCCGGGCGCGTGTACGTGTGCGTGTACGTGTAGTCGAACGCAAATGGTCGGCGCGCGAAGAGCGATGGCGAAATACGAATATTATTATCACTTTCGTCCCCAACGTCGACACGCGCGTGCGTGCAAAATCTATTCGCGTAAAATCGGTATTTTTTTTCGTCCGTTCGATCACACGACCACCGCCGCCACGTCCAAGGAGATCCACGGTGGCGTGTTTCCGAATTAAAAAAAAAACTCGTTTCCGCTCGTCGATACGTACGTACGTCCGTACGTACCCGCGCGTATTATAATATCATTCCGGGCGTTCGCGACAAATTTCCCCGGAGACACGCCGGGTCGCGTAGTCCGCCCGCGAAAGACGACGCCCGTTTCATATGACGCGCGACGACGACGGGACGCGTACGATGTGTGGCGCGTACGCGGCGACGGTTTCGTTACGAGCGCCGCGGATATTGGCGCGGGGTGGTGCGACGGACGAATATTATTACGACGGCGGTCGTTGTAATTTCGTGGCGCAAAGAAAACGAACGGCGCACGACGGTTTTCGGCCTAAGAATACCAAAACCGCGGTATACGTACGCGCGAGACCGACGTCTACCCCGCCACTCAATAGGGGCCGTCGACGACAAAAGCCGCAGTAAAAATGTTTCCGGATGACGGAATCGCGTCGCGGACGGACCGTCGACGAAATATCGGATTCGTTTCAAAACGCCGTACCGGAACGCGTTTCGAAAATCGCGCGAACACCGAACATCGTCGGATCGGACGGAATTCAGTGTCCAGGGTGTCGCGAAAGTTCGTACGCGTATTCAACGGGAGTCTCGGGACCGCGGTCGGACTTTGACGGCGGAAATTCAAAAGGTCTCCCCCCCCCGGGAACGAGCAATTTCCAATTCCGCCACGGTACGTCGAAGTATCGCCGGTTACCCGAGAAGGAATTCGTTATTTTACTCCGGAGTGTCGCGGGCCGTTTCGGAACGGGTAAAGTTCGATTCGTTGACGCGCGATTTGGTTCGCGTTTTACGGTAAACGAAAAGACACGCGCGCGTGTTCGTTGTTATTGGATTCGAGAATTAGAGTGACGGCCGTCGCGTCGCGTTCGTCGTAAACGGGACAACTTACCGAACACGATCGATATTGGCGCCGGAGTTTTCGTGAAAACCCGTAGTCGATTTTTACAACGTCCGGCCGACGACGAGTTTCCGTGCTAAAGATAGAAATAAATAAAGTAACAATATAAACACGTTAGTACATCACGCGTTTGGGTAAATTATAATTTTTGAGCGATTTGTTTGAAAAATAGAAAAATTTAAAACGGTATTCGACACGTAAGCGTTTTTTTTTTTTTTTAAACAACCTTTTTCGTATTTCGTTCCGATAATATTGTAAAAACGTTACGCCCTATCTTCGAATACTTACGCGTTCAAAAGCACTTGGGTGTTTAAGTTTGATTTTCGGGTACGCGGTTCCGTTTTGAAACCGATTAATATTTTCTCGTCGATTGGTATCGTGTTCGAACGGCACGGGTGCAGGAAATGACACGTGTAACCTAACTATACACATATCCCACGATGTATACAGTGATTGAATCAAAGTACGGGAGAGAGGGGAGAACTGAAGTAGGTTTTCAATTTTTTTCCAATAATTTGAGGAACGTGTGGAATCGGTATGTCACGTGGGGTACAAAAAAAATCGTACGGACAGTATACGTAATTTATTGCGAATAATAATTAACGCGGTAACCGCGGTAGTATGGGTTGGTTGCTGGTGATTCATTTCGAGAACGTGATACGCATTGTATGGGGGACCCTTTGGCGTTGGTCCGGTGCTCGCGTTATCGTAAAATTGTTTGACGATTATCGACAAACGACGGTCGAAAGGCCCCGGGCGGGGGAACGGCGCGGCGCGTGTGTGCGTAAAAACGGAGACGTTTGTTGGGTCAGTCGACGCGGCTTCCTATATAAAGGCCACTTTTTTTTATTAGCCTTTAAAGGGTTTTTTTTAAAAAAAAACAAAATTGTTTCACTACCCGTATAACGTGTAACGTTGTCACGATTTTGACCAAGAAACGCGACGACCGTCTTGCCCGTGATAACACACACACACACGCGCGCACCTACAGACTAAGTGGATCGTTACTTTTACGAAGACAGCGAGATACTCGTAATATATTCCGTAATTATTAATTTAATTATTGTTTTATTATTATCGCGACGTATGTTATTGGATTATACCCGTCGTCGTCGTTATTAGTCACAGGCCGAGTGTTTCAACGCGTTTAATATATATATATATATAAAACCTATTGCGAAATCGAACGAAAAACCGAAATTAGGTCACCGACAATAAGGATGAGGGGTCGACCAGACGGCGCGATAAATCCGAAACGATCGCGGTGTAATTATACAGCGCCGGGACGATGGCGAATCGTCCGACCCCATGGCCCATCCACGGGCGGGACACGATCGACGCGAAAGTCGAACGTTCGCGATAAAATATCGTAGTTTTGAATTCCAACGCGATCGATCGGACCGTCAGGGATGCGTTGGGAAGAGAAGGGACGCGTTAATTACTTACGGTCGTCCGTTGTCGGACAAATAATGACTAATACCGGTTTCCCGGGTTCGATCGTCGAGAAAGCGCCACAAAGGCGACACATACGAGTCTCATATACAGAGTATACGCGTGTTTCTTTCATTTTCTTTACCCGAAATACGTACTCGTGAATTTGCGAGTGAGCGAATCGAACTTTACCCGATCGAAAACTACTAAAATAATAACGAATAATATTACCTCCTCGGGGGTACCAGATCGTTAATCGGTCGTTCAGCGTTTCCGATCGAAACCCGTCGATAATGCAACGAAATGTTATCGCGGCCGGTAATTAATTCCGCGACGTGTCATGATGGGACTAGAAATTGTTCGCGCCGGGGGACCGTTACAATTACCGGCCCGTCAAAATCCGACCGCAGTCCCGAGACTCCCGCGAACGAACACCGCGGACGCTTTTGGCGCCGTACGTCCGTTTCCGCACCGTTTGTCGTTTTGCGTTCGATCGACGTTTCGACAGCCGGCCCGGGCTCGACGCTATTATATTTGTAGCCAGCTTTTAGGAGTGGAGACGGAACGCGTAATAATAACGCGGCGAAAGCTGAACGGGCCCGGGGCGCAAAGCTCGCGGGCCCGCGTCGGTCTTATGGCGGAACGCGCGACCCCCATTATCGTTTATCGCGATTTTAACGATACACGGCGAGCGCGTGTCTTATACCGGAATGATAATATAATTAATGCGGGGACGCGCGTAACAGTTTTACGACCGGGCAAAGTTGCGTCGTTATGAACGCGTTGTGTCTTCGTCGACCAGACCCGCGGTCCAAGACGTCGGCGGATTTTACGACCGAGTCCGACATAATAAACCCGCGGCGAGCACCTTGTAATTGTCGTAAGTGCTTTTGTCTCTCGTAAATACCGCCCGAGGTCTACGCGACGCTCGTTGTTATATTCTCCGTGTACACGGCCGGTGAATACGACGGGTCGTGACGTCGCCGATATGTTCGCCGGTCGCGTTTAAATTCGATTAGGGCAACGCGTGTGATTGCCGGAAACTCGGCCGGCGGCGAAAATTGTTCTCGTCCCGGGACGACGACGACGACGACGACGATAACGCCACTTCGGGGTGTGTAAGAAAACCGTTTATCCGACGACATTTCGGCGATTATTCGAGAGCGAAAACGCGCCGGATAAGCCGCGACATTTGACGACGGTCCGCGTACAACAGAAACGACGGAACCGTCGGACCGACCGACCTCCGCCGCCTCCATACGGCGTATGGGTACAATAAATCTGTGCCGGCTAGTAATTGGCGAACGAATGTCGGGAGCGAAACGTTTTACGTGCGACTTACGTGGAACGTGCGAGTGATGCCGGGCGTCGGTGTAAATTCGGGCGGGACGCCGGGGCGAGAGTAAGCCTACGCGGAACGGGATCGATTCCGGTAGAGGATAAACGTACGAATTAAATAAAACGGCGCGCCGGTTGTAAAATCCGTTTTAATGGAGTCGAAGTGTTTTAGTCCGTTACTTTTCCCCCCCTCCCCGCCACCACTTGGAAAACGGTCCTATGTCGTATCCACGATCGCGTCCCTGGGGGACGACGAGTAGTAGTGCATTATGGTGAGAGCGGGCGACGACGGCGAACGGCGGCCGAACAGGGTAAAGCCATTCGGTCGGGCCGGGTCCGTGGCCTTCGGCGTGTTCCGCGCGCTTTATCGGCGGTCTTTTGCCTCGGAAAAAAGAATACTCGACCGACCGTCCCACTCGGAAAAGCTTTCAGACACGGGCCGGCCGGCGTTTTTTAGTTTTAATTTCTCCCGCCGCCACGCCCGTCCCGGTGCGCAATAATTACCCGCCCGGCGGACGGCGGCAATAGAGAAACACCGGGCACCGGCGGCGCATTTAGCCGCATTTGCCGTCGCCGAAAGGTCTCTTTCCGTATTGTCCAACCTTGTTTTCAGATCACTCGACCGTGCATTCCTTCGTCGTATTGCAGTTTTTCAACTCGACGGCCTCTTTGACCGCGTTTACGGTAAACGCGCCAAACAAAAAAATAATACGCGTTTTTATACGTATATATATAAACGTATATACTATACGCACGCACACGCGATATACGTTTGTAAAATAATCGGGCGCGCGCGCAAATATTATAATTACCGCTAATAGCCCCTGAGCGGATTCGGATGAAACGGGACGGTTGGGATGGAGGGGAACGGTCCTCGCCGACGCAGAGCGGGATTCCGCCGTCCAAGTTCTTTTGAGACGACCGAACAGCGGCGGTCGGTAGAGGGTCAAAAAGCGTCCGCCTCGCCCGAGAATTAAACTACGCACGGGGAGGGGGGGGGAAAAAAAATTACCGAACGGTCGCGAATTTCGAACGTCTGTAAAAACAAAACGAAAAGATACGACCGGAAGCGCTTTGATGTCCGTACCGGCGACACAAAGAACCGTGTCCGTGGGCCTCGCAATTTCTGCCGTCGTCGTCGTCGTCGTCATAGGAGCGACGAGTTGTTTCGCTTCGAGGGATTTGTTGACGAAACGCGCGCGGCTCTATACCGCCGCTTTTGTAACGGCTTTCGACAATAGCCGTCGAATAAATGCGCGTAACTAGACGGCTGATGAATCGGGTGCGCGACGGGATTTGAATTTAAAAGCGACCCTTCGATGATCGAAAAACGAAAAACTCCGCGGGTTTTCGGAATGTCGACTGGCACGTTTAACGAAAAACGACGGTCGACGGTTTTCTCAAATGTATCGTACGTCAACGACGAACCCTCCCACCGACCGAAAGTTACTCGTCCGTTTTTCGCCGAACGGACGCTGTTCACGTTTCGTAATTTCGTTACACTTCGCGAAAGAGACGATAGTTTTTTTCGTTTTTACTAAACGGACGACGCACACGTTATTACGAATCGCTAAAAGGACACACCGAAAAAAAAACGAAATGGATACTTGGCGATCGGCGCTTTTACGAAACGCATACGTAACTATCCAGCCATAGTCGTGTGTACGAATTTGTTATCGATACGATTTATATTTAACCGAAACATCTTCGTAGACGTCAATAACGATTGTTTAATGAATCGACAGGAGCGTTATGTGCGTGTTGTCAATTATGTCCCATCGTCAGTCACTATACGAGAATATGTTGTTGTCAAGCGTTCGGCCCGACCAATAATATTCGTCGTGTAACGATACAAGTTTTTCGTTTTTCGTGTTTTTTTTTTTTTCACTCGATTTAAGTATGCCGAAAACCCGTTTATGACCAGCGCGCTTACACGCACGATATTGTAAAAATACGAGCAGGGCGCAACGCCGCGCGCGATTGTTTACTTATCGTAGAACGCGGCGTAAAGTAAACAATAAAACGCGTTGTTGCGTACACGTCGGACGTGTTTGCACAATAAAATACTTATTGTAAACACGCCGCGGTGATATTTCTATACTTACAGGAATTCGTTTCAGCTGTGCAATTCGGCGTTGTACATTTAACCCACTTAATACTATGCGCGCCGCGTAGTTTTTATTTCGAACGTTATTCTATTTACCGTTATTTCTATTGTCGGCGCACCGAGGCACTTTCGGGATAGTCTAATCGAATACTTTACCGAGTTTTCGGACAAAATCCGTTTGGAACGAAACGTTTTCCACATACGACGACTATTCAACGTTGGCTTAACGTTAGTTCTCGCGAATATTACGCGAAACATTATCGTCGTTGTATAATTCGCTCGACCGGTATAAACAAAAAAACTATACCCGGTGTCGCCGGTAGGTGCTTATCGGTCGTGTCGGACTACAACGTACCGGCCTTTCGAACAACCTGGAAATAATTATGAAAACAACCGTTCGCGCGTACTTACCGTGGAACTTCCGTTCGGGACGGATCGTCGTTAGTGGATTGGAAAAAAATCGGAGGGGTTTTTTTTTCGATTCTCGCGATTTATTTCGAAACGTCGACCACTTTTCGAAAGTACTTCTTTCCCCGTGACGGCGTAAAAGTAAACGCAATTTGAAAAGCAGTAACGATATTTCGCAATCGTACGCCCTCGTCAAAGTGAATCGTTTCGGACAAAAGATAGTGTCGTTTCGGTTCGAACGAAATACCCCAAGCAGAAAAAAGCGTACGTGTGTACACTCTGGATACGTCGTTCGGTATAGAATGCGCGTCAATATATTGTACGGTACGGAAAACGGTAATCGTTAACGGGCAAGAACGTTTTTCATTCTCGCGATTCGTTCGAAACACGTCGAACCACTCGAACAACATATGAACGTCTAGTCGCGGACAATTGATTCCGTAGTTTTCCCGAAAGTAAATAATATATATATATACATATCGGACACGGTCGTTATACTATTGTACCTTAATTGTCGGGGACTCCGCGGGCTGACCGCGTTTGACGCAAAGCACGTAATTGTCGTACGGGGGCGGCTGCGACCTTTCGACTCTTCCAGACGGTGGCCCGAAAACGGTCGTCCACGCCAACCAGTCACCCCTACGCGCCCGCGCCGCGGACAATTCGACGACCGTTTCCGGCCGAACACGCGCACAATCCTCGCAACATATCACGCACGGCGGTTGTCCAGTTTGCCTATACACACGCGCGTGCCCCCGTGACTCCCGAAACGTTTCCCGACCACCCGTTTCCGGCCGTCCGTATCATTTATTCACTAGCCGTCTGTTCCGTTAAATATTACAACGACGAAAACACGCCGCCGGTTCGTGTACGTACGTGTCCCGTAATATCCGTCACGGATGCGCGCGCGCCCAACCCCGCCGGACGACGGGTGGTGTGTTCGTCGACGGACGTCGGCAAATCGCGTCCACGTGCGCGTCCGGGCAATCACGGCTCGGTGCCCGCCGGCCAATAACCGCGAACGTTTCGCGACGATACGACGAACGCGATAACCGCACCGGTGGATGGATTGGATGCACGACAATTTCGACACCTATGCCGCGAAACATTATCGTCGCCAACGGAACGGCCCGCGATCTTACCATTACGGTTTTTGCGGGCTTTTCCGAAGTCGGTAAACGAACCCCGGACGATTCCGGGCACGGGCTCCAAAAACGTCACGCGGTCGGACGTTTCGTGAGCGATTCGAAAACACTTTGATTCGTGAAAATTGAATTCGAAAAATTGTAAGCGCGTTTCGTCACGTTTCGTTATTCGGCGCTACATCCTGGACACCCTATCGGTAATTACGGTCTCTCTTATTTATCGTTCGCGAAGGAAATACCGCGATACCGCATTCGCGTACACCGCAATACCATTAAACGGTGACACTCTATCTCCCCCCCCTCACCCAACTTCTCGTACGAGATGCGATCGTAGCGTCCCGGCGTCCGTCGCTGAACGCCCGTGCACGGACATTGTAAACGCGGCAAGACCAACATTGGAACGCCGTTGAAACTTCGTACGAAGAAATAAGGAAGGCGTTTTTCGAAAAAATTCGGTACCTCCCGTCAAAGTGTGGGTGCGATGGGTCACCTAAAACGAAAACGATAGGACCCGGGGACGCGTATTAATTGCCGAGTTGTTATTAACTCCGCGCGAAAACGAAATATTCTCGTCGCGGTTTCGTTTTTGTTTTTGTTTTTTCTAATTTATTTATCACGCCCGTCCCCGTCACGACCAACAATCGACAACAACAATAATTATGACGCGTGATGCACTTAACCCTCATACCGTGTTCTTTGTTTTGTCACGGCCGATTCCACGCCCGACCGAATAGTTTTTCGTGTTTTTTTTTTATTTTTTGTACAATTTACCTTTAAGGAAATAACCGCTAGGTACGGTTTAAGTGCCGGTCCGCCGTGTCGTCGTTGTCGTCGATAAAACGACCGTAATATTTTTTCCGTGACGCCCGTAACGATATTTGTCGGGGAAAAAACGACGTAAAATGTTGCGTAAAAGCGATTATTTCGAAATTTTTTCGTTCACATTACATCCGGTATACGCCTGTGCGCCGTAAGCACGAATCGTTTTTGCTAAAAGCACGAGCAGTGTTGAACTCTCACGGCCGATCGAAGCGATATTAAAACAATGGCCCGGGCCGGTTTTTTAAGCCGACGTTTCGGATATAAAAAGCGACTTAGCGCATACTAAAACACGCGTTACACAAAGGGAAAATGCCCGGAAACGAAAACTACTTTCCAAACATTACGGACGCTCGGTACCGATATGGTAATCGCTTAGGCGATTTAGGACGTTTCGAACGATCGCACGAATTCGCCGATTTGAGCTTATTTAGAAAGACGGTAATTGGATAAAAAGTTTACGATAATTGCGTGTTCGAAAAGTCGTTACGTTTACGGGGCGAATTTCGATAAATGTAAGTAACGACGTAACGGATTAAGGGTATTTGTGTGTGCACTGTCTATCGTCGAAAATGTGCGGTGTTTGAAAACGACGTGATCCGTCGTCGTGACAAAAAAATACGTTTCTCAGTATTTCAAAGGTGGTATACATTTTTCGCCGAAACGTTCGTCGAAAAATACGGACGGATCGTAAAAACGACGACGGGTAGTGAATGACGATAAAATCCGAAACGCTAGTCAAATTCGAACGTGAGACGGTGTGCCACGAGACACATGTAAGAAACAATTTCCCCTCTCCACTCTACACTATCAGACATTGTAATTGGCTGAAATCGAGATACAGCGCGCCGCTCAGTGGTTCGTTTGGAAACACGAGACGATTCGTCGATACGTAACGTTTTTCGAATTCGGTCGATTTCGGCCGCGTAGCGTGAGACGATTCGGCGCCAACGATATCGCGAACACCGTTCGAAAACACCGAATAGAAATCGAACGCCCGAGTATTCGAACCCGGTGTAATAGTAGGACGGTTCGTTATCCGCCTAGTTATGCGGCCCATCTATGGCCCGTCATATATAAAACGCGCCGTGCACGAAGCAATAAACGACGCTAACGGGCCGTACAACGGAATCCGATTTCTCTGGGGACGTCGGACGTCCGGTAATAACGTCCGAATTCGGGATCGGCGTACACCGTCGCGAGTCAACCAGATCGACGCGGGACAATATTCGTAAAAACGAAACCGACCGGAACGGAACGTTTACTACGCCGCGCGGACCCGTTCGAATAATCCGGCGCGTATTTACTATACAGGAGGCAATGAATGACACACGCGCGCGCTAGTCCACCACCGATTTGGGTTGTCGAGCCGTTGGACGTTCGGTTTGTTTCGTCGCGAGTTTCCCCGGTCGTTCACGCAACGATTGGTTGGTACTTAGGTGGACCGATGAAAGAAGCCCGACGATCGATACGAGATGTGGAAATACAGTCAATGCCGGCGGCGCGCTTGGCCGGAAAACGAAAAACGGCCGACAAATTGGTGGACACAAACGGCATTCAGTCCGCTCGTTCGACGTGCGTAAACGTGGGTAAAAAACCTGACGGAAGTAACGACGACCGGCGTTATTTCTGTACGTTCACGAATATGAGTGTGTATTTGTCGAACGTCGAACGAACGCGACGAAAATACTTTCAGTCACGTTTGAAAATACGCGTCGAATTGTCGCGAAGCGATCGAAACGCGTTTCAAGACCGCGCGAATAATCTACGGACAATACGGACAGTACGTTTTCACCCCATCCCACCCCATCGCCGGCACGTGAAACGAAACGAACGGCTCTATTCGAAAATCGTCGGAAACAACGTCGCCGTCTACTATTATTATAATCCACCATAATACCAACGCCATACACGTTTTTGTATTTTATCAATATGCCGTCGAGGGAATTCGTATCCTGAGTCGTCGTAATACCGTATCGTTTTTACGGGTACCCCCCCGTGACAAAGTTCGGTAATTTTAAACGTCGTGTTTCCTAAAATTCCGATACGCGGTAGGTTAAATATAATTTTCGACGCTATCGGGTATTTATTAAAAGACGTCGACGAATTAATCGAAGTGAAAAAATAAAATTGTAAAATGCCGCGCGTTTTCAACGGCTGAGTATGAAGTACTCAAATAACGTATTAAGTCTGGCGAAAAGTAAACAACGCCTGCGACGACGCTATTTTTACGTTTCAGTATTTGTACAAATTGTCGGTCTAGTTCCAAATAATTGTTTTCGATTTTGAGCGTTTCGCGCGTGTACCGGTACAATTTATGTTTCGTGTTGAACCAACTGCCGGGTAAAAACGATATATTTTCGTATGCCGGTCGTTCGCGTTTTATAAAAAACCACGTATCGCAAACAAACAAAAACAAATCGACCGTAAAAAGACGAACACAATCGTGTCAGGGTCGCAGTGTGTAGAAAACGTTCGGCGCCGTGAAGACTTGAAGTAGTATTTATGAAAATGCCGTGTCCGAAGTACACCGTCGTCGTTTTCATTGTTCGTCCACGAAGCAAGTGGAAAACAACGAAGACCGCCTGAAACCGTTTGAAGCGTTTGTAAGTGTCCGAACGTTAATATAAATATCCGTGACGAACAATATCGTTCCGTGTTCGTCGTCGCGGGAACGTTACCAGCGAATTCAATTCGCGTTGCATCGCCCGCGCGCGCGATGAGACGGCTGTGGCGTTCGTAGGTCGTCCGCGAACGAAATGTACGCGTTTTCTGATAAACGCGCCTTGCCGAATACGTTGAAATTGAACGCGTTCGGCGTATATCGGAAAGATGAATTTGGAAGTGCCTTCTATACGCCGAATGTATTCGAATCAACCTGAGCGATCGGCGCGTTTAAAACCGTTAGTTTCGTGCTGGCCGGTTTATTATGTTGGAGTTCGTACGTTTCGTATTAACGGGGACGCCGTTAATTTAGAAATCGACAAATTCGTCGACGTGTGTGACGGCGTTTCTCTTCTATTGAACGTACCCCGCAAACGTCGGGTTTCTAGACACGAACTACGTTCGTTTTGTTTTTAAACGAAAAGCGCGTTTGCCGTTCCTTCGGAACGACCCGTTGTCCGCAACCAGACTCGCGAGGCGAATAATTACCGACCGGAACGTGACCGACGTTGGACTACAAACGGTTGGATTACGCCGGTTACCGTCGGGAACGATTATTTCGGGTGTGTAGCCGAATCTCGTTGACCCGAGACTGGCAATCGGGACGGCCGGTGTACAGCGTAGTGGATATTATTTCGAAAACACCGAGAAAGCTGTCGCCGATCAAGCAATATTTGCAGTACCGTGTTCGTACGCGAAAACTAAGGCCGGCAGGCGGACACGAGGGTTTAAGAATCGAAACACAGTAACGAACTGACGTATTCGATATCGGGGTGAAGAACACAGTCGCGTAACGGTGTAAGCGCAAAAACTCGAAGGATGAAAAATTATCGGTCGTTATTGCGGTCGAAACCGGGGAAATAAGTGACGTGATGTTCGAATTTTATGTACATTGTTTATCGTTATTATGTTCAAACGAATCGAGAGAACGTTAACGAATAATACGAACGAATGTATAAAACGGAAGCGGCGAACGCGTACGGGAATTGGCCAAGTTGTATTGGTTTCGACTAATTTTGGTACGGTATTTCATAATCGTGATACCGAATTGAGGGACCACGCGCGCACGCGCGTGCGTTAGGGACTTCGAGTAAGTAACCGCCGACATCAAACGGAGTTCGACCGACCGCGTTTGGAGTTGTTTCTCGGACGTTCGCGGCACCGAAGGGAGTACATATTTGACGCCCGCTCGTCGAGAATGAAACGTTAGCGCGGCGCTTTACACGGTCCGTGCTAGTGGACGTTACAATTTCGCTCGAATTACTTAAGCACGGTGTACCGCAGTAACAACGGGACGTCATTGGTTAACATACCGGTTTGGTCGCTGAAGGTCGGCATCGGCGCAAAATGAACGTACGTTACGCGTTGTATTGAGGACTATTTTGTTGCGATAATCAATAGAAGCACGAGAAATTCGGAGATTTTGAAAATCCGTCTCGGCGACGAACTGTACGGACTACAACGACGGAATCGCTGCTTCGCGCGGCCCGTCGTATTATTGACGCCCGATATGGCGGGGCGAAATTTCAGGTGGATTACTATCGCGACAGTACCTCGGACCGTGCCAGATGTTCCACCAGTGAAACGATAACCGCGTAATCGATTTGGTGAGTAACGATCGTAGATTTTAGTATATTTCGACGTTTTTCGAAAATCGCGTTATAGTTCGAACGAAACGGGTATATTAAGTACGCCGAACTTTTGGCTAGAAGCGAATGTTTTAGTTTGCTGTACACGCGATACGTTCGTCGGACCGTCGACGACAACCACGCGGGTTAGGAAAACTGTTAATATTATTCCGGCATTCGTTTCGGTCAATGTCGGTGTTGCTTTTAATTACGCGAAGTAGATAAAATAAAACGACATCGACACGGACTCGTTCCGAACGTAGAACGCGCCTTATTGGGCGGATATCGACGGGCGTTTTTTCGACTAGGCCGCGAGGGTTTTGGCGTTTTAAAAGTAATTTGACGATTGCGTCGTAGAAAAATCGGATTATCGTCTCATTCGCCGTTAATTTGATTAACGCGGCCCGGCGGCGCGGAACGTAGCGAATTTTCGGGCAAAATATGTCGGGCGTTTGAAGCCGCGCATCGAGTTTTTATACGCGAAACGACGAAGCCCCGAACGTAACGATTGTCGCCATTATCGGAGATATCACGTCGTTCCGAAACTATAACGCGTCGCGCAATCGTACGCTTCGCCTCTAAATGACTAACGTAATGTTTTCAGGGACGATCCGACGACGAAAATCCGTCAAATAGCGGGGACTTTGAGCCGCGAATTTCTTTCCATACGTTTCGCGTTCGTACGACGGCGGCAATTTTGTAATTTCAGCGAATTCGGAACCGAAAACAACGAGCCCGTCGCCGCCACAGACGGCGAAACGCCACCTTTGGGATTCGATCATCTTCCCGAACGGGTTCCGGATTCGTGAAAATTGCCTATGTGTTTGTGTGTGCATCGCCGGACAGACGCTTTTTTCTAGTTTTAGGACGGCGCAGGCCCGACAAACTCTACGGAAAAGGTAAATTGCGACTAATGAAATTCGTTCGCCAACCATTGACGTATTGAACTCATTGCTGAACAGGGTTAAAATCCGGACGTCGTCATCACACCTGGAACGCAGTTTGACGAATTCGCGGTAAAAACGTAGGCGAAACGTTTTATTTCTTACGAAATACTTCGACTCCTGCGTAAAACATTGCCTAGTACACCGCTGAACAACATACGCGAAACGTTCCTCCCAATATCGGTCCGTGTGAAATTTATATAAAATTAAGATCCGTCGTTAAACGGTACAGAGACATCTACGATATGTCGCGCCATCGTCTTCCAAACACGTATCCAATTTCCCGTACGCCCGTGTTAAAAATTGTCTCCGTTGGTGTCCACCAACACGTCCGTGTCGCGAAACATCTCTCGTTACAACCCGCCCTCGGTATCGCCGTAGTTAATCGCCGCCAGTCGCGGTTAGAAGCGCACGAAGCTATCGTTCGGTCTTTATTTCGTCCGTAAGGCCCGTCGTCGCCGAACTGGTCACGGCGTGACCGATTTCGAAAACACAAAGTGCCCGGATTTCTCGTGGTTTTATCGATTATCGCGACAAAATATTCGCCAACACGATTCGTAACGGTTCTTCGTTTCGTACCGAAATATCCACGGCAACCGTAACCGAAAGCCACGGGACACGGCGCCGGTACCGCGATGACCGTTAGAGCGTATGGACCGAGTAACGTATCGCGCTTACGCTTTCATTTACTCGACATACGGGCGTCAAATGTGTACATCCCCTACGGGGCCGCAAACGTCCGAGAACACGGTCGGAATTCCGTTAAACGTCGGTGACCGAACTTACTCCCCAACACGCGCGCGCGCTCGCTTGACCACTCAATTCGGTGTGTACGTGCACACCGTACCACGGTCACTCGAAACCAATACAACTTGGCGAATTCCCGTACGCGTCGTTCGCTGTTTTCGTCTTACGCATTCGTCCGCGTTATTCGTCAACGTTACTTCGAACATAATAATAATAAACGACGTACGTGAAATTCGAACGTTACGCCATCCACTTTTACAGCTCCGACCGTAATTACGACCGGAGGCTTTTCATCCTTCGAGTTTTCGCGCGTACAATGTACACGACCGTATTCACCGTATTCGAGGGTACCCGAATACGTACCCGTCGTGTGTATCGCCCATGTAATCGCATTCTTTGATCATCCACCGGCCCGTCGGCCGCGTAGTTTTCGCGTACGAATTTGATATGGCAAATATTGCTCGACCGGCGATAGCTTTCTCGAAATTTTGGGAATAATGTCGCAATTGACGCGCGCCGGTTGTCCCGGTAACGAAATCGGCGGAATTCGACTACATCACCGAAATAATCGTTCGTCCGGCGGTAGTCGCCTGTGACTCCACTGATCGGAGTAGTAGACGACGACGACGATTGTCCAACGCCGGTTATGTTTTGGTCGGTAATTACTCGTTCCCGTGTCTGATCGCGGACAACGGGCCGTTCTAAGCGAGCGGAAAGCGCGCGTTTCGTTAAAAACTAAACGAACGTAGTTCGTATTTGAAAATCCGACGGTCACTGGCACGTTCTTTAACGAAAAGAAACGGCGTCATACCCGTCGACAAATTTGTCGATTTCCCATTTAGTCGCGTCCCCATTACGTGAATCGTACGAATTCGAAAATAATAAAACGTCCGACACGATAACGACCGTTTAAAACGCGTCGATCGCTCATATTAATTCTAATACATCAGGTGTATCGAAGGCACTTACAAATTCTACTCACCGATATACGCCGATCGCGTTTAATTTCGGTGTATTCGACAAGCCGCGTTTACCGGAAAACGCGTATACTTTCGTTCACGATCGATCGACGCCCCAACCGCACGCACCCATCTAATACGAATCGAATTCGCTCGTTCTCGGTGACGAAAGTAATCGTCGCGGATATTCACCGTTTCGGACTCGTGTATATTAATTCACGTTTCAATCTTAAACGCTTCCAAGCGCTTCAAACGCTTCCCGATATCGTCCGCTATTTTTCATTTGCGTAGTGACCGAATACGAACACCGTACGCTTTCGCGTTTTAGAAATATTATTTCGAGTCTTCGCAGCGCCGCCCGTTTTCTATATATCGTCTCCGATCTTGGCGCTATTATACGACTTTACGAACATTCGGTTCGTTTTAAGTGTCTCTTTGAAAAATACGTTTTTCAAAAACGAAATTCAACGTTCGGACGGATCGTCACAGTCGTAATAGGTTAAACAAATATCGTCCGTCGTGTTCGCGATGTAGAAAATACGTTTGGTGTACAAAACGAAATTGGTTTTCCAACACTCGTTTCTGAATTGTACGACAATTTTTCGACGAACGGGACAAGCTCTTCGTACCGCGGACAATTTGAAACGTTCGCGGCCTTTGTTTACCGCGATCGAATAAAATTAATAGTCGTTCATCCAAATTCATTCTTCTCGAAACAATACGTTCACCGACGCCGTAGTAACACGTGGTTACGAACGCATTGACGCGGCGCGAATGACGACGCGCAAAACGGTCACTTAAGCATCGATCATTCAATTCACTTTCGACGCCGTTCTTTGGGTTTGTTCGCTCGGAGTTGCCGAATATATTTCGTATACACTTCGACGACGAAACGTTTTCACTAGGTTCGTTATTCTCGTTGAATCACCGACTACAATTTCGAACATTGTCGTGCGCGTACGAATGCGCCCCACGTCCGTTTGCGTGTCGAATTTCTCGCGCGGTACCAACGCGTTCCTTACGATTCAACGACGTGCTAAAAAAAAAAAAAATATATATATGCTGTAATTGTAATAAAAATAAACGCTTGTTATGTACAAATATAAAGTTGTTGTTTTTTCCTTATTATTATTGTTACTCGCTAATCTTTTTCTTCTTCCGTTCGCCCTTCCACTTCCAACGATATTGAGTCGGCCACCCTCGTGATTCCTCGATCATTGTTCCCCCCTCCCCTACCGTATTCCTTCACTCACATCAGCTACTGTCCATCCGTATGCACCGGTTGTGCCAATAAATTTCCAATTCTATTCGTTTCGTCCGTAAAAACGCACGATAATTCCTAAAATCGCCAATCCGACGGTTTCGTGGATTTGAAAAAAGGACGATCGACGATAGAAAAACGAACTTCTATCGTTCGTATCCGGATTGAAGTTGCTTGTAAATAAGCCGTTCGACGGTGAACGAAATCGTACGTACGCGTACCGTTATCGTGAACATATTTCGGAAGCGGTAACGGTCGAATGCGCGGAAAGGCAAATTTCGAACGAGCGAAAACGCGCCCAAGCGTGTGGGATCCATTTAACGGACGTCGTTAAGCCGCGGCGGTTTTTCCGCCGAACGTGCGCGAGGAGATATATAAGAAACCGTCACCCTGGTTAGGTACGCGTCAAATCCTACAGAAACGCGTACAAGGGTAGACGTAAACGGCGTTTAGCGAAACGGTCCTCGAAACGAGATGCGCCCTTCGCGTATTCGGCTCGCCGTCGGCGTTCCGATCCCCGTCGCCCAATACTCGGGCCGCGGACGCCAACGAGACGCCCGGACGACGCGGACCGGTAAGAAGTAATCCGCCGTGGACCAACAACGGTGGGACGAGCGGAAACGGAATAACGTTAAATTATTCGGACGGCGGTCGTGAAAACGTCGCGTTTGGCGATACACGCGCGCGTCGCGAATACACGGACGGCCGGCGGTCACGCGGATCCGGCGATAATATTTTTTTTCGCGGACGACGTCCGTGACGACGATAACGCCGCCACGTAGTACATCCGGAAGGGGCGGGTGGCGTGGAGTGGTGGCAGGAGAGACGTGTTACGACCGTTGGACACGCGATGTTTTCGACGCGAAACCTGTTGCGCCGTGGTCCGCGCGTTCGTTCGAATTAAGATTCGGGCGGGAACTTATATTGTCCGTCGTCCGCCGCGACCTCTGTACGAGGATTCGAGCTTTTCGACGACGACAACGAAAAAACTCTCGTTTTCGTAACGTGTATGGTGGTATTCCGTATGTGTGTGTGTGTGTGTCAAACGTGAGACAGCCTCGACGAATTTTTACGAAAACGTACGGTGAAATATCGTAGCAAACGCCTCGGAAAAGAGCGATTTTCCGGTAAAATCCGTTTACGAATGGACGTCGAAGGTGTTTTTTTCTAAACGGCGTCCAAAAAACAAAAAGGAAAAAGGAGCCCGGCCAGTTTATCGAGATACTACCCAGTGTGTGTAGTGTGGCTGGTAGATTCCGAGTTTCGTCGGTGACCGCGATGATCGCCGTACCTTACGCGTAGCACCGACGGACGTGCCGGGCCGATTTTTGCCACGCGCCACCGCCTTACCGGAAAATCCGAAACGCCAGCGTACGTGTAATACGTTACGGCGTACAAAACCGATCGCGGCGGCGACGACGGCGTAGTATAATGATAATATTATTATTAAGCGTCGTAGTAATAATAATATCGTTGTACGTTTTTCCCTCCGGGTCGTCGAAGCCGGGTAGTCACATAAATTAGAATCGGTCACGTGCATACTTATTACAATATTATCGGCACCGACCTTGACGAACTGCATATACGACGCTGCACTGTTCCTTTTCACACACACACACACACACAGTGAAACTCGACGTGTATACACACCGTGACGGTTATGTATATAAATGTGTAGTACGTTACGTACGTATAAACAACGGTGTCCTTAAGTCGCCCGAGGCCGAATGTGTGCAGCTGCATCTAATCTAAACTGCAACGGCGCTGTATGGTAATACGAATTGTACGAATAGGAAAAAAAAAACGAAAAAAAAAATCGCGC
>JAIPRN010000595.1:0-75699 GCA_025469175.1 Geopemphigus sp. TES_GeoC_2020
TATATATATGTATAATTTTCTATCTATATAAAAATATGAACTAGACGACATCTTTAAAGCTCTACTTCTTAAAAATGAGATCGCATATCCATACAAAAAAAACATATCACATCAGATAAAATGAATATATTCCTCATTTCGTTTGAAATTCATACATATTTAGAAACCTTAATTAATTTTTAATGCCATTAACAAATAAAACGTCTTATAAAAACAATGCAATAGCAAGATTATAATAATAGTATACACTATATGCCTATATTTCTATTCGCTGATTAAAATTAAAATTTAATTTTGAAAATTGCAATTTACGCTTCATTTTTTATTATTATAATATTACTATTTCTATATTTCTTATGTATGCATTATCATATAAATACACATAGATAATAAAATAAACATTAATTTTCGGAAAATTACTATATAATAAAAGATCTGATATACTATGATGGTATTTATTCTAATTTTAGAACTACCAACTATAACAAAAGTAAACTTAATAATCATTTGTTTTTTTAATTATTATTATAATTGAGATTTCTAAAAAAAATATACTAATAATTTATTATAATTTTGATTTAAATATTTCTGTTTTTATAAATATTATTAAATACCTTGTAGATACACATTTTATTTAATTTAATTCGTAATTTTTTTTAAATATTGGTAATATAAAGTTCAATTCTAGTATGTACAAAGAAATATTGTAAACAATACAAAGTTACACTTAATATGTGGTCACTTTTCATAGATAATTACTTTAATTACAAATATATATTTTTTTTTATTACATATATCTATAAAAAAACCACAAAAATATATTTCAGAGTTTGTACATTCACCAACTATTATAACCCGATATTTTTTAATAGACTATACAACCATGAGAATAGTTAGATAAGTGAAAGTTTTCTGAGACAATACACTGAAACACAGGCCATGAGAACGATGCATTCATTTCCGAGTAATTGTAATATTCCTAATCCAATCACAATATTATGATTATATGTTTAAAACATTTTTTAGTTTTGACCAAAATGTTGATATTTTTGTGAAATCGAAATTTTAAAAAATATACGTTATATAACAATACTATATAATGTTATAACAACATATATTATGCTATAACTAAAGATAGACGAAATATAATAAATAGAAGGCATATAGGCGTTATTAAAATTCAAATGTTGATATTGTTCAAATTATACAATGTTTATGAAACTATAAAGACTTCACCCTCCTTCATAATTTTCTTCCAAATGTCTTAACTTATTAAATGTATTTACTTAAAACGTAAAAAATATATAAAAATAGAATACAAACACACAGCTTTATTTATTACATTAATAATAATAATCATTAATATCTAATAAATCAATCTAATAAATTACTCGGATAAATGAATAATAAACTATAATAAAGCAATTCTCCTTACTTCAATGACAAATTCATTATTAATATTTTTAAGTTTTAATTTATACATTAAATTTTTTTAATATTTAAAAGTGACAGGAATTTATATCTTTCAAATGTCATGCTAGTCCATAAGTTAAAGGTAATTTTGTATTCGTTGCATTCAAGAAAATGACTCGTTTAATAAACTGATTGTTATAATAAAAGCGTAATAACGTAAATAAATTTGATTATATGCTTTGAAAGTTTAAGAAAAAATTAATATTAAAATATTTTCTAAATCGTATTCTACATTTTAGGAATTTATTTTATTTTATAATACTATACACATATTATATATAATATATATACACATATTTAATACAACCATAAACTAATTATGATCCTTTGTATCACATAAAAAAGTAATATATTAGCTAATTGCCAATTATTTATGATATTTTTATATTATTATTTTATTAAGATAAAACGTGTACAATGCCCCCTGTTGTTTCTAGATATTATTCGAAACTACACAGGACATTTTCAGGAATTCTCATCGGATCGTGATCCCAGGAATTTACTATTCCTATTAATGATTAATAGGTGACAACTAATATGGTCATATCACTGGTATAGAGTATTTTTAACATTTATCTATAACCATTGTCTAGTTAAATATATTAGTATTCCATGTACCCATTGCAATTAAATAATTAATCTAATTATTTAGGGTTGCTAAGCATTTCTAGCAATCACGTAATTGCGCCCATGCGCAAATAACATATACATTACATACAATAATTCAACTCGATTTTTTATATCAAGTTACATTTAGAATTTACGCTCACATTATTAAATTTATAACGGACATTTGCGAGATAATATTAATATATTGTCTGACAATGAAATTTTAGCGTCTTAAGTATTTTAAAACAGTTAACAGTTAACCTTTCTTTTAAACAATATTTTATAAAACATCTATTACATTATCTCGAAAATGCATAAAATATTCTCTTATAATTTTTATATGTCTTTAAATAGACGCCATATCATTACCTGCATTTTTTATATCAATTATGTTCGTTAAAATACAACACTCAAAACTTGAACTGTGTCATTTATAGTACACTTTCTAATAAATTTGAAGAGAATTACATGTCGAATGAAGTTACAACCTCCTAATGGCCCTAATCTCTTGAATATATAGTGCGTTTAAAAAATATACATACTAAAATTCTTACAGAAAATCTCTTAATGATATTTGTAATATTATATATGTTAATATCCAAATAAACTAGGGATAATTTACAGTGTTTTAATGTACAATTTAAGTCATTATCTCAAATCAGTCATTGATAACATACGTTCAAAATTGAACGCAATATATAAAACCGCGATTTCACAATGGATGAAATTATATAAATATTACAGAACAATGCTTGTGTATTAAATTTTGTTTAAAATTGGTAAAAATGCTATTGAGACTTTTAACCTAATAACTTTTGAAAGTAATGCTTCAAGTTATAGTATCATTTTTGACTAGTTCAAACGTTTCAAAAAACTCTTTGGAGATATCTAACGTTCTAGGTGACCATAAATATCGCGAACAAATGATACTAATGCGCTTGTTCTAAAAAAAATTAGAAACGATCGATGTTTTACTGTCAGAGAAATAATCTATGAAGTTGGTGTATCAAATAGAAAAATCTTGTCATTCAATTTTCACATATGAATTGATTATCAAAACGATGTCCACAAATGAGTACAAAAATTATTAACCGAGGATCAAATAAAACATGATATTGAAGTATGTTTAGAACTAAAAAATTGAATATCAAATGACTTGAATTTTATAAAATCAATTATTACGGGTGATAAACGTGAGTATATAGATATGATCCGAAACTAAAGTCCAATCGTCGCAACGGAAGAATGTAAATTCGTCTAAGTTAAACAAATGCCAAATTCCATTAAACATTAAAGCCATACTTATTAACCATTGTCATTGACCACTTATTCTTTCAGTTTAGTCCATTATGAACTTGTACCTATAGGTCAGACAATTAATTAAATTTTCTATAAACAAATTTTGAAAGGATTAAGAGAAAAATTACGCCATAAAAATCCAGAAACGTGGAATCAAATATGGCTTTTGCATCATGACAATATTCCAGCACAATCAGCACTATCCATTCGAGAATGTTTGGCATCTAAAAATATACCAGCAGTACCATATTCATCTAACTTGAGTCCATACGACTTCATTTTATTTCCGTAACTAAAAACTACCCTCAAAGATGTTAACAAAACCATTTGTAATGCGACAAAAAAGCTAAAGGCTATAACTTTGATTGAAATACAAAGGTGTTTTTAAAAGTAACGAGACTGTCGGAAACAGTGTATAGAAGCTAAAAGACACTATTTTGAAGAGGATTCGTTTAAATAGCCCTGTGATTTTGAAATATAATTTATAATACATTTTGTCCAGATATTTTATGAATACCTCGTATATCACATAATCATGTTCCGATATAGGTGATACTACATATATAATATGAATATTATTATAAAATACAAAATTAAAACATTTTATATTCAGTCCGCCTTTTAAACACTAAATTACCTACTTAATTACTTATTGTTATAATTACAAAATGTTATTATTCACTTATAACGAAATATTCAATTTTTAAATAATAAAATATATAGGTATATTAAACATTTTTTTTTAATAAAGTTATTAAACCAAAAACTATTTAAGCTTTACAATTACAAAGAGAAACAAAAAAAACCAAAAATAAACACATTTTACGCGTTAAGTCAATACCCATGGAATATTCCGATGGAGTTCATACAACAGATAATTGTCGTTAAAATAATAGAATGAACATCAACTTGAGTGATTTGTACTTATTTTAATTCTATAAAACACCACTACTGTGAGATTACATTTAAAAATAATTTATAATAAAACAATCGATTAAGTCTAACAACAACATGTTACGTTCAATTAATAAGACATATTTTAATGTATCTATACGGAAATTACAGAAAATTGATTATTGAATTATCCTATATAAATATGTACAAATATTTTAACAAATTGTAGCTACGACCTGTAAAAACGTATAATATCGTAATTTATAATTATTAGTCACAAATATATCAAATCCATAATTATTTCAACTAAAAGTGATGTGTATTGTAATTTTATTTTCGAAATTGTATATACCTAATAATGTTTAAGAATAACAAATACTACGTAAATATTCGTAATAATCGTTACAATAATATGGTATAGGTAATTAAATTGAAAACCTTGTAATAAATTGAATTCGCTTTCAAAACAGATGGATAGATTTTATTTTACCTAGTTTAAATTTCCGACGTCGCTAATTTATCGTAAATTATCGACTAGATCCAGGTTTTGACCGAAGCTTATTGGAGACGATTTTTCTGTTGACACAAGACATTATTTAAGGAGCATATTATCAAAAACTAGATCGGATGATCAGCGCCGGGTTAAGCCCGTACCCTTTCAGGAAACAGCGCGGCCTAGTTAAGCGGTTGGACCCATACCCTTTCCCTAAGTCTTGTAATATGTTAACTATCTAACGTCTGTCCCACAACCACTACGTTTCAATCTAAATAAACTTCTCAACCCTGCGGAACATACCGGTCCGGCGATACAATAGGCCTCCATACTCCCGTGATACCGAACAAATTTTAAGTTGATGTTGATAAGTCAACCCGGGACATTGCTCTCACCATCATTTACATAATATCCGGACCGGCTAGTAGCAAGCTATATCATAAACTACCAGTTAGATTTTAAACTCGACAATAAGTACTTCATACTTTGAACCGTTGTTTACATTTTAAAATTCAATATCTTTACGACTTTATCCTAAATAAACACGAAAATGTCGAAATAATCTTGGTTTTGTATTAATTATATCGCAACGATTATAATAGGTATCTAAATATATTACGTATAGATTATAAGTAACTATGACTAATCAAATTAAAACAGACATTCTCCGATATTATAAAACGAATTTTACGGTTTACTTCTCGGAACCAATATATTTATCTATTTATTTTGTCGTCTAAAACGGGGAAAATTTTTAGCGAAGCGTTTGTTAAAAATTAATTTCGAACATAAATAAATATACGCACACACGCGCACGTAAATAAACATAACTGTTTCAATAATGGATCACTGACATTGACATAAAACACAAAGACGAACAAAAGATTTCGACAAATACGTCATGCCTTAAATATTTTCTTCTAATATACAAACATACCTAAACGGACGTAAGCCTACGAAATTCTAGGTAAATATTTGTAACATAAAACTAGGCGTTTTTTGAACGCGGCGTACACGCTTGGATGAAATACTAAGAGAAACGAGCTATAAGAAAAAATCATCAATATCCATATTACTCGCAAAAAAATGTACCGTTTTAAATATGTGAGAGGCAACAATTGCCCCTCGTCGCAAAATCATGCCTATACTTCCTGTACGAAAATATAATAATACTATATTTTACACCCAATGTACAGACGTAATTTGGATAAAACCAAAAACAAAACTATTCGAAATACTCGAAATATCAATTCCAGATCGATAATAAACGTACATTACTTATGGTAATAGGTTATAATCGATATTTATATTACATAAAAATCACTTACAAATAATATTTGAACGATATTACGACATTAATCCGGCGAAGGCTTTTTCTTCAATACACTTTACACGTTATATCGTTTCCAAAAAAAAAGAAAAACGTTTCATCATTATAGTCCTCGGCGGCACATTCCAAATGGCTCTTTCGATCTCGGACAATAACTACGGTTCACCACTTACGCCACTAACCGCGATACGCAAATGTTATAGCGGTATCACGAACCGAACGGAGGAAAACGACATTTTTATAAAGGATCGTAGGCAAAAAGAACAACTAACAAAAATTAAAAATTAATTGCCGTCGTATACTATAGAGATCATAACACACATAATTCACAACGAAACACGACGAATAAACGTACATCTAGATCGGAAACAGCCCTCGCGGAACAACGTCGTTTGTTCTTTTTATTGTTCGTTCCGGCATCTGACTCGATGTCGACACGTACCACTACTCAACACATACCACAATGTAACCACCGCACAGTACGTCCGTACGACTGTTCATCTGGCAAACCGTGCGAGCGCATCGGGCACGACACGGCGGCAAACACCAAAAACAACGCACAGGAATGGACAACGTTGCCGCCCGGTTCCAACATTAAACCGGTCTCGGGTCAAACGCACAGTGTGGCCACGACGGCAATAAATATTTCGCCGTCACAATAATAATGTTGCCGAGTGCGGTAATTACGCGGACACGTTGGACGACGGACATATTTTATCGTACCTCCTCTGTAACCTTCCGCTTATGTAGTTCTGTAGCTCCTGTGGTTGTTACACCAGCGGATCTTCGCAGAAAAAACCGACGTTATATTTTTAAATTATAATGGTATTAAGTATGAATAGAATCTAATTTCTAATACAAACAATTTTTTAAATTTATTTATGTATGACCAAAACATAAGTTTTGTATTTTATCGTATTTCGTTGTAGTTATCGATGATATTTTTGGAATTTTTATTACGACTTCGTACAAAATATTGATATTAAAAATCTTAAGCAAAACGATGAAAATATTGGTTTTATAATGGTATTGGTATTTAGGCATCCATTTAAGTGAACCTGACCAAAAATTTGTAATCCTACGATTATATGAGCGATAATTACAAAATATAGAATACAGTTTAAGCGAAAATCGTAGATAGTTTAAACAGCAATATTTTCATTACCATTTTAACATACCTAGGGACTGCCATTATTTAAGGACAATGTAGGATAATTCGATTTTTATTTTAATTTTAATAAAAATAATTTCCTTTCCACTTTGGTCCCCAACGGTGATATGATTGAAAATGTTATCGTCCTTCAATAATACAATTGATCGTATTATATTTAAAATTTTACAAAGTAATTGTCAACAAAGACGTATAAAATAATTTGTTTATTGATTTAGATTAAAATCACAATACGAATCTTTTATGCAATAATGACGTTAACTAATTAATTATTAAAAAAGATTTATTTTACCAATTTGAATAAAATAACAAACGAAATTTGAGCTAAACGTTGAGAATACCAAACATTTTCAATTATGCAATTCGCCCAAATAACTAGCGTCTTCACGTAGTTATAATTCAAGACAGAATTGCTTTTGAAATAGTTATGTTGCATGTATCAAACAACTCGTTGAATGTTTTAAAATAATAATATAATATTATATAATTATTAATTATCAGAATATATAGCAGTCATCAATTATTAAGTAATTACGAATTTTGAAAAGAAAATTGATTAATTAATAATATAAAATACGTTCAAAGCATAACGTTGAAGATAAAATACCTAGAGGAAATTTCCCAATAAAAATTAATTCATTAAGGTAAAATACATATCTTTACCAATTGATATTCGCCTTTTTGTATCAACACTTATTATATTGTACTCAATAGTCTACTTTCTTGAATTATATTTTAAGCAATTTAACTATACGAGTTGGTTTGATACGCATGCATATAAATGAATATTAGTAATCTACTATAGGTACAAGTATAACTGTTAGTTTGAGGTCAGATATAATAATTTCACGCCATTATGAATAACAGCAAATTTGCTCGCTTCAAAATAATAAATTCACTTTTGCGTATGTTGCTTCCAATTTTCTATTATTTTGGTCCAACTATAAATGTAAACGAACATAAATTGTATTCTTAAAAACTTATTTATTTTAAAACATTCTAAACATTCATAAATTATGTCTTTCGCTTGAAAATAATATATAATATACGTATACCTATACTCAGACGCGTAATACTAGCCCATCGGGATACCGGGAAAGTTCCAGAAAGGCTCTTTTTATGTTTAACATGGACTCTTCATACAATTGATGTACCTTTGTTTAGAAAAATTATTACTTTATTTCTTACTATTTTCAAATGTCATGCTAGTATTTTAATAATTAAAATACCATTTAAGGCATACCGACAAATACGTTTTAAAAATAGCTAATTGTATCCATATTTTTGTTTATTTATTTTCTTAATAATACAAATAAGGAAATTTGTTAATGTAAATAAAAATTTCGTGGTACTTATATTCAATTTTGACAATTACAATAGGAGAAACTCAAATTACGATATTTTCTCCAATTATGTTTGCGTACAGGAGTATGTGTTGTATTTATGCGTATAAAACTGAATTGATGAAGTAGTGTACTAATATAAAATTATCTTAATACATAAATACCATAGATACCTAATAAACCTATTAAAAAATTATCGTTTTTAAGTTACACAGTATTATTATCAAAAGTAATGTTTTATACTTTATTGTAATTTATATTTCATTATTACGAAGTGGAATATCGATCAGACTACAGTAAATACTATTTTATGGTAGAGAAATTATATACAGCACAGGCCTGCTAATTAATACCTTATTTAAAAATAAAATTAAAATATTTGTAATTATATAAAAAGAAATAAGATTTCATGATATAGTTAATATATATTATTAAAATATAATCCAATTATAATAATGAAACAATTAAGAGACAAATTTACTTAAATGACTGCAGTTTGAATTATTTTTCCAAGATAAGCTCAATAATAGTTTTTTACGATATCTTACTAATTTTCTATAATTATTAAATTTTACATTATTTACTTAAAATCATATAACATTGATAAAATGTAAGTGAAGCATCCTTACCTATTGTCCCCAATAGCAATCATTATAAACTTTAAACACTATAGTTTTTAGTTTTTAATATTTTAACTTTCTTGTTACTAATAATACATTTAGGCTATATGGTTATTTAAGTTTAAATTTTAAATGAAATTTTTTTTTATAGACATTTGATAAAATCATAATTGTTATTCATGAATTTGATAATTTTAGGTATTCTTTTATGTTTTAACTTTTAACTAATTTTATTATTTAAGGAATCCAATACATATAGAGGAAATTGTATCTAATAAATATAAAACAAATTTTTATATTAATATTTACATAACATTAAAAAATACTCAAAAATAAAAACTACATTTCTTTTAAATAATAATAATAAAATAATAATGTCATGATGTTAAAAAATATATAATTTATATAATACCTATTTTTTATTTATAAAATTAATCATATTCATAGTATTGAAATTCATCAATAAATAGTTGTTTGTATTAGGTGTATATTATAAAGCTGTAATTCACATTTCGACGTAAATTAAATTAGTTTAATTTATATTTTTCAATATACAAATATGTTTTGTATGAATTAAAAATTATAAGCTTACACAGTTATCTCACACAATGATAGTGTTATATATGTGGGTAAATATAATATTTAGTTACACATTTTGTGAAGAAAATACTTTGCAATTGTTACAATTAGCATAAATATAAATATTAAATTCGCATAGATTTTATGTATATGCCAAAAATAGTTAGAACAGTTAAATTTGTTTACCTTTATTTACTGGTAATTCTTTTTCCACTATTGAACTATGAATAAAATGTTACTGTATTTAATGTTAAATTAATTATATAGTGAAAATAGAGCGATTACTCAATTGTATTGTAGATACAAAACTTATAAATTATATAAAATATTAATTCGAATTGTAGTCATAATAAATTGAATATTAACATTTGCTAAATATTTTTGCTATCATAATAATATAATCTTATTTATCATTTAGACATGTTTTATTTAGAAAATAAAAATATTTTTCATTTTTGGTTTGGCAGAAAAAAATATAATATTAACATAAACACAAAATGTTGTTAATAATAAATTAATAGTTTATTGAAAAAAATACATAGTATGACATACATTAAAATATTTTGTAATTATAAATAATAATATATATTTGAACATTTTCATTGCTGGTATGTCTATTTCTACAATTATTAGATATATTAATACACAATCGTTGCTTATAATTTATAAATATTATAGTAATAAAGTATATATGTATAATATTTATAATATTTATAATCTATGGTACAATATTTATAAAACTTTAGTTTTACGGTAATATATATTGATAATTTTTTAATTAAGTCTCAGATTGAGCAAATATGGATATCTAAAGAATAATCTATGGCAAATTATTTTAAAATAAATTAACTATTAAAAGGCAGTAAATGGTTGAATTTTTTTTTTTACAATAATTTAAGTTATGAAAACAAAGTTTTTCGTTTAATAATAGAATAATAATATAATGTTATTGTAAATAAGTTAGGATACGATTCAATACTTTTTGAATATTTTTAATACATCGTAAAGAAATATGATATACATATAATGGTCTCTAATGAGGAAAACATCATTAAAAATGTACACATAATTGTCTAATAAATTTAAAAACAATATTTTTCCAAAAACAAAAGAATCTTCAAATTATTATATTTGTTTATGTCTTCATTAATTTTGTATTACAAAATTTTTATCAGTTTTATATTTTATTATTAGATTTTAGTAATTAAACACTTATTAATGTTAATAGCTTATTAATAGCTAATAAGACTATAAATAAATTATTAATTATATAATACTGCAAGACATAAATTATACTGTTAGTTTTAATATTTATTTGACGTAGATAAATATACAATAATTAATAATATAGGAAATATTCAAGCCTATTATTATTACCTACCAATATTTTTGTAATATTTTTTCATATTTTGTTTTGATAAATTATATTTAAAAATAAACTTATTTATGTTTTCTAGGTTAATACACATTGCTACTATTATAATGTAAAATGGATAAATTTTATTTGATATAAAACTTAAAATGGTAATAACATATGTAATTATATGATTTTTGCAATTTTTTATATTTAGTAACATTAAAATATGCAATGTGTAATATTATAATTATTTAATTACATGATTTATGAATAAGTATTTTTGTATTCAATATTAGTCTTGATTTTTAAAATACTATATTTTGTTTAATTAATACTTATAATTTAAACGAAATATATTTATTGTGTATTCATAGAAAAGTATACATAATTATTAAATTAATTATTACAACATAAACTATTTAATTTTATAATACAATTCCATATATACATACACACATTTATATATTTTATTAAATTGTGTATAATGGTTTTATAGATTTTTTATATCAATATTGATGTCAAAAAGATAAAGATAATTATCTCAATTTAAATTATATGATTCGATAAACATATAATATAATTATCAGAAATAATGACATCATGGGTATTAACATTTAAGTAGAAAAATTAATTTTATAGTTTACATATAAGTATTGTAATCTGTAAAACTCTATAATTTAAATGGAAGTATATTAATTGTATACTAATAAGTTTGGTATAAAAATAAATGTAAATATTATTTTCTATTGAATTATAAATGTTAAAACTGAATTATCTAAAACACCCTGTATAATTAATATCTAAAGATCTTTGTAATTATTTTCCTTTAAAACAATCATACATTTATTTCTACTATTAAAATATTCATTTTGAAATAATAAATAATGTTTTACAAATAATTACGGTTTAAAAGAAATATATGGTTTCTAATAATCTTCTAATACTATAAGTAGCACCAGTTGTTTAAATTCTATATATTTTTCAACTAATTAATAATTACGTAAGTTTTAAGTCTTCAATATTAATAAAAATTATGGACGAATAATATAATAATTTGAATAAAATATTGAATTTATTGTTGGTTAAAATAATAGTAAATGATCAGTTGAATTCGCAATGTATTTGAACCAAATACATTGCTAATAAATCAAAAGAAATAGAAACAAAAATAAATTTTAATGTATAATTTTCAGTATAAACGTTTTTATTAATTAAAAATTATTTTATAATTTATTCAACTTATATGGCATTTTTATTTTTAATACGTAAATAAATAATGATTTAATCATGAATAGTTTTTTCTTACTAATAGCAATAACTCTATTAGGTAATAATATAACTCACTTTTAGAAATATTAATATTAACAATAAAGTGAAATCTTAAAATCTTCAACTAAAGAATTCTAAAAAAAACAAAGCATTTGAAAATTTAAGCTACTAAAAATAAAATTATATTTACATACTAAAATTTTCAATTATCTTTATTTGATTCATTACATTTTAATTATCTGAGATTTCATTATATTTATAAGTATTTTATACCGTCATGATATGTTTGATCCGAGTTAACCTGACTACTTTTTAAATATACAATTAGTAGTTACCTAGTATGAAAGATTATTTAATCTAAACTTATGACTATAATACAAAAGTTGGTCATATAATATGTATCTTCATAAAAATATAACACAATCGCTGAGTTGAAGTTGTTATTTACAATAAAATATTATTCTAAAAATAATAATTTAAAATGTGTTTACCTTTTTGGTTTTAAAAATTATGGTAATTCTAAAATAATTTATGACATAAATTAGTGTTTGTAGATACTAGATATAGAATGAAATTACATTCAATCCTATATAAAATTGTAATTGTATGTGTAATATAGAAAAATACACATTAATAAGTAATACATTTTGAAGTGAAAAATAATATAAAATTTTATTATTTATAAGATAAAATGAAGTCACACTTGCCGTTCATGTTCAAAGTTGTAGTTATACTGCAACATATTTTAATAATTCATATAAATATAATTTGTATATAAATAAAAAGTACAAAGTTGAAATAGTTTGTGAATGTCTGTATACTACCTTAAAGTACCATCAATATATTGTACATGGAAGTGTACTATAATAGTGTACTATTCATTTTTACTATACTAATAATTATGGAATGATAATTTCTTAGCAATAAAAGCTTAAATTTAAAGAAATTGTATTATTGGTAAATAAATAAATATAGGATGATACATTTTTTTTAAATTTGAAATATCATCTAACAACATTCACATAGGTTAAATAAATATAATATACATACTTCAAGATCAATTTCTTGTAGGGTTTTTATTTTAATTTCTGGTATATTCTAAAGAATTAAAATACACATATAAGTTTTTTAATATATAAAATTATACTACAAATTGTATATTACCTGAAAAATATCCTTATTTTCAAAAATAATATTTTGATTCAATATAAATGGAATACCTTCTAAAGCTAAAGAAGACAATTTTGAATTAAAAATAAATTAATAATAATAAAATAAAACTTAATTTTACCTTGATAAGAATTTAATGTAGAATAGTTAGAAAATGGATATGATGGAGGTAATTTTGGTGCTGGTCGTGTTGGTTTCAATGACATAAGACGATCATAGTCATGGGACAATGAATTAGCACTTGAATCCAAATTAGGATGTAAACTTAAGGATCCATTACCATTTGAAATATTTTCACCAGGTTGTGAAGGTGCTAAACTATAATATTAATAATAATAATAATCAATAAAGTATTACGATTTTAACTACATTAATACATTTATTAATAATTAACATACCCATAAGTCAATGGTGTTAATGGTACATTAACTGGAGATTGAGGACTAGTTTTATAACAAAGTGTTAAACCATTTAAATCCCTAAAGAATATGTCATTTAATACCTACTTAAAATTAATAAATCTAAATTGCATAAATCATACCCAACTAAATTAAAACCATCTGGAGCTCTCTTAGATCGGCTTAATAATATAATATCAGTTATTGCATATGTAGCTTGACTTTTCCTAATTAATTTGTAACATAATTGACGTTTTCGCCAAGCTTTTTGTTCTTGAAATAATATTAATATAATAATATAGACATTTATTTTACTAAAAACTATATAATTATAAATTATAATTACCACCATCAAGAGTTTTAGAGATCAAACAATAGCCATCAGGAGGAGCTTCTTTTTCATTTATTATATCTATGTTAACGATAATGTAATCAGAAGTTCCTTCAGTTTTAGTTAAACACAAATATCTTGTTATTTTTTTGCCAATAAACACAGACTCTTTCCATGATTGCATATGTAAATCAGCATCTGAATCTTGATCATGTGTTTTTGATATCTAAATATAATAAAATAATTTATCATAACATAATAGATAAATTTAATGTATCTTTAGTTTGAGTTACAAATAGTTAATAAATACACATTAATTTATAATTTAGAAAGTATTTAGTGTCGATATATCAATTTAGAAAATATGATATTCATATACAGTGGTACTAGAGGTAGTCAGGGCTCACTAAAATATTTTTATTCACTTATAATTTTGTTAATAAAAATTATTAGTATAATTTCATATTATATAAAATATATATCTGTATCATTTAATATTTTTACAGAACAATTTACAACTATTTTAAAGTTATTTTTTAAAATGTTTATTAATCTACATTAAATTTGAATAGAAAATAAAATCTATTATCGTAGTATTTAAATTGTACACTCATATAATGTGTATATTATGAATCATAAAATTTAAAAGAATTTATTAAACTTTATCTAATATTAATCACTTTAACGTAATAAATTTAAACAAGGACACTTTAAAACAATTATATATGTAACACAACTAATATTATCCGATATATACATACATTTTTAAAGTAAAATAAAAAATTAGTTTATACAAAAATATAATTCGTTATGATTTATGCATTAATTTAATATACAATTATAATGAAATTATTTAATTATAAATTAATTATTTATAAAATGTTAAGCTATCTTATCAAATTTACTATTTGCACTTACAAAGGTATACATATAATGAATTAAATTTTTTGATTGCTTATTATATCTATATATTAAATTATACTATTTTTTATTTCATACGTGTATTGAATAAACAGTACCTATAACCTATTTTAAATGTTATATTACTTTAATATATGGTGAAATAAACACGATAGAATGCCATATAAAATATGGTATAACTGACAAAAATAGATTACAACTAATTAGATAGTAAAAATGTTAGCCTTTCTTATATCATTAACTACAAGTTGGTCTATGTTAAAAATTTTGGTACTATGATTGAATATACCATTTATTTATTTTTTATTAGCTTTTAGAATTAATTATAATAGCTCGTCAATTATACATATTAGATAAAATTAGCAATTATACATACAATTAATAATACTAAACAAATTAATAATTATTTATAAATAAAATTAAAAGGAATGAAAACATCGATAAAAAATAAAAATAATTTAAATTGTTTAAATTTTAATTAGTTTAAATACATATAATCAAATTTGAAAATTAGAATAATTTTCAAAACCATAAGGTAACTTTTGTTTATAAAATATAAACTTAAAAAAAGTTAGTAATATTTAAAAGAGGAAAAACTTAAAATCCAGTTTTTTAATAGACAATATTTTATAAAAATCCCGTATCATTGTCACGCAAAAAATATTCTTATTTTCAAATTTGGTACTAAAAATATAAAATTTAATTTTCCCCTAAATGGCTAGATGTCAAATTAAATATTTGGCATAGGTACTTGATGTAATATGCGATAATATTATTGGGTAGATATACCCATACCCACTAAGGATTGTAACCAGACCAATCAACCACTCTTGTATTTAGGTGTGTGTGTGTGTGCAAGTGTTGATGTTAGTGATTATTTATTTTTGTTGTCATAAGTTGGTTTTAAAAATAGTGAGATACTGATCAATTCGTTTAACTAATACAAAACTTTATTCGTGATCATTTGACTTTGATAGTTCTCTTTATTTTTATTTTTTTTTTCTTATAGTATAAAGTGACATCAGTGCAATTGTATTCTAATATTGCTCTTTAGAAAGTCAAAGTTAGTATGATTATCACGTCTACTTAAAGTATACAATCTGTTTTAATACGTCACGCAGTTAGTTATTTCAAATTTTTGAAAAATAAAAATGTCTACGAATAATTAATAATAATCTAGTCATATTTATAAAAACCAAAATATTAATATTCAACTTACGGGAGTATATCCTGGAGGACATTTCGAAATATCTTCTACTACACATAATCCTAATATTGGTTTATTGTCCGGAAACGATTTAAATACTTGTTTAATCATTTTATGTTTGTTCCTACAATAAAAAATTTACATAAACTGTAGAAGTACACGTCTCGAGACACGATAATAAATTAGACTACGAATTACGTAAAAACGTTTAAATCAGTAACGAAGACAAAAGCTGCAGTCGAGAAGCGAATATGTTAAACAATAAAACTATATAGAAGGAGTACGCGTGATAACATACTACATATATATATAACGTTACTGTATAATATATTTTATTGTCAAGATAACAGTCTATATGTAAATTACATACTATTGTTGTTCCATGGTATAGGAAAATAATCTCAACAATTTTTGTACTTTTATAGTTTAGTTGACTTTGAAGGCGTTTCGTTTAGTTATGTATTTGTCGGGATGAATAATATTTAAAAAGAAAACATTATGGGAAACGCGTCGAGTTTGAAGAACCATGTGGAAACGTCTAGAAAAACAGGTGTGTTAAATATATCAGATAATCGCCTAAAACAGTATCCAAATGATATTGATGTGCTTCACCCTCATTTGAGAACTTTGGATTTATCTAAAAACAAATTAAAAATATTACCAAAATCGATTGGTCAGTTCAAAGAATTAAAAATACTTAATGCCAGCAACAATTTGTTACAAAGTCTACCTCAAGAAATAAACAATTTGGAAAAGATCGAAACGTTACAGGTGAATTGCAACTTATTGAAGTCAATACCAACACTTAATAATTTGGTATTTCTTAAACGTGTCTCGTTGGGAGACAATCAACTCAGTATATTTCCAGAGTTTTTGTGTGAGTTAAAACATTTGGAGACGTTAAATTTATCCAAGAACAATATCACTCATGTACCTGAACTTATTAAACAGTCGAGGCTAGTTGAACTAAATTTAAATCAAAATCAAATTAGAAAATTACCAACTGGTTTAGCAGAATGTTCCAGACTAAAAACTTTACGAATAGAAGAGAATTGTTTAGAACTAGTTGACATACCTAAAACATTATTGACATCATCTAAAGTGTCATTATTATGTGTCGAAGGGAATTTATTTGACATGAAATCATTATTAGCGTTGGAGGAATATAGTATATATATGGCAAGATATACAGAAGTAAAAAAAAAAATGTTTTAACTTATTTTTTATATTGTTTTTTTACTTATTTCTACATTCATTATTTTATTTATTTATAATTGTTTCACTATTTTATTTCACAATCCTATAATTGATATTTGTATGACTAATTTTTTTATTCTCAATAATTAATATATATTATGAATAATTATTCAAAAATAAAATTATAATTGTCAAATATGCACACTTAAAAAGTTGAGTGTAATTTTTAGTCAATTAGAGAAAATGTATTTATTGTTTGTATCACATATTTGTGAAGTTGTTACCTACTAATCACAATTTTTAATTATTTTTGTATTTCAACGTTTTTTTTATTTCTTAATGATTAAATTGTAATTATAATTATTGTTGTATTTTAATATTCGTGTTACCAAAAATTTAATACTTATAGTATATTTAAAACTTCTATTTAATATATAGTATTTTCATTGGAACAAATTGTATTTTTCGTGTTCAATGCGTTGATTGATATAAAAAAAAGTTATCGCTTTACAATCTACATATTGTTTAAGTAAGATTATATATAAAACCCATTAATTATACCTGTCTTTAGTAATTACCACTAACTAAATTTCATATAATAAACTGACTTTTAATGGTGAAAAATTACAACTCACACAATTACTATATTTTTTATTTTACGCTTTTATTAACTAATAAACATAATATTCAATTTTTAAGTCATAAACATTGGTAACTTCTTTCTTATTTTTAGCCGTGAACATTATAACAAAATATTTAAATGAAATATAATTTAAAAATAATAGCCTATAACTATATATGTATAGGAATATAAAATAGTAACCATAACATAAATATAAAATAATCTTAATTACCTAATAAATATCAAAACAATACATCTAATAGGTAATTATGCTGCAATATTATTAACTTTTATTAAAAATATGACGTTTTATATATATCATGCTATTTATAGTATTGTTATGTTCAGTGAAGACTTCTGTCTTGAACGCTGAAGTTTATCAAATATTTTTATTTTCAATTAATATATTTTAACGCTATATATATGTCTATGTGTAAGTGAAACATTTATAAATTGTTATCATATTGTACAGAACTAAATACTATTTCTAATTGTACACATCATACTTTTACTAATTTACGTGCATATTTTAATCATTATCATCCTCGCCTTTATCCCATCTATTTGGGGTCGGCCACCTTAGTCTTAAACCTCCCTACGTGCGTATTTTAATAATTTTTAAAATTGAATATTAATATTCAACGTATTAAATATTTAGGTACAGAATTTTACGTTTATACTATGAATTTCATTTTGAATTTCTATGTTAGTTTTTAAAATTATATAAATTCCAAAAAAGTATGTATCAAGTAATAAGTAAAGCGCACTTTGCTGTTTTATAGATAATTATTGGCATCAAATAATTTTTAATATCAATTTTTTACGTGTATATATAGATAATTAAAACAAAAACGCTAACTTTAACACCTTGAAAAGTGTTATAGCATCCAAACTCTTTGTTAGGGGGTTTACATAAGTATCGAACATGATACACGATTTAACATACATATTTATCGTGGAACTGGTTACTGACCATTGAAAAATATCGATAAATCGCGATTAAATGCGTTAGTTTATTCATTTATCACGCCTAGAAAGTAAAAGTTATTATTGTTATAATAGTTGTAGCAACGAGAAATAAAATTATATGAACGAATGATATTGATTAAATTGTTTAAGTCATACAATACTCGAATATATCGATATAGAAATATCGATTTTGTTCAACATCACAGTAAATCGTAAACTATAATCATAGGAATATGTGATAATCATAAGGATTAACCATTTATATTCTTATCACAGAAATACAGGTTAACGTTTAACTTAATTCTAAGTAAATTTACTTTACTCATTCTTAAGTACTATCTTTTTAATAAAATTGATTCTTGTAGGTCTTTCAATAATTTATAATCGATAAAATAATAAATTAACATGAAGAATTGAAGTAGTTTTTCGTATCATATTACAGAACACGGGTCATCATGACATCTCGACTATTTTCTGTTTCGGGTTTGAAATATTTTGGTAGAAAAAAATTAGGAGAACTGTATGTATATTTATATACTTTAATAATGATTATATTCGCGTTAAAAAGTTTATAGTTTTTTTATAAAAAAAACTTATTAAAATTATAATATTTATAAAAAATAAACAAATTATAATTCGTTAAAGAATTAATATCTATCACGAAAACTTATTAAAGAATATTTACCATTATCTCAATAATTTTTTTTACTAAATGTACTAATATAATAAATATAAATCTATAAGAATACGTATAATAATAACAAGGTGACAGAAATGCGAAATTGATATTTTAATTACATTTAATATAAAACTAAATTAATAAAAATTATTACAGTAAAACTTTGTTATTACAATTTCTCGGTTATAACGCTCATTTTTCTCAGTCCCGATCCCAGAGTCAGTTTTTTATTGAATATTTACTTGTTATAACGCTCTGATATAACATTCTGTAGGAGACATTTTTTTTCTATATAAAAATTACATTCCCTACTCGCTTTTATTTGGTAAATAGTTATAAATGATTCAACTGGGGAGAGATTCACAGAATTATCTCATTTCCGCACCTTTCAAACATTGCTAAAAATTTTCTGTAAAATTGGTAACATTGTGAATACTTTGATTAAGTGTTAAAATTAATTTGATTCTTTATTTTTAGTAGTTTTTATGATTGCTCAGTAATAGTGTTTTCCTGGTTATAACTCTTTTTATCTGTACCCTATGAGAGCATTATAAGGAAGTTTTAAATATATATATATATAATTGATGCTCTATCTAACTTAATTATTTAGTTAATTAAAAAGTATACCATAATAATGAATATTGGGTACATACCTAAATAATTTCTAATAATTGTTTGTATGATTAAGTCCAAAAATTGATATTTAATTATGCTCTACAGTAATTTTAGAAATTTAGTTTTAATAATTTACTTAATAGATAAACATATTAAATTCTATTTATAAATAATTTCTTTGTAGTATTTAAATATATCTAATTGTAATTTAATACATTATCATACACACATGCACACGTATATTTATATAATTATAAATTAACTATGTTTTGAAAATAAATGTAAACAGTATTAGAATCATAGAGATATATGTATAATTAACAAAAATATAAAATATCAAAATGAATAATCTACTTTATATATTTAAAATAAAGGCCAATCAATACTGTATAATTATTTAAGTAATTTTATGATTTCTAGGAATACATTATGCAAATACTCATCACAAATTAAGAATACTTGTTCCTTTAATCAACCTCCACTTACAGAAACATTGCCAAATCTACCCAATGTTATTTATAGCAAACATAAACTTCGTGATGCAAAAACAAATTTGACACAGTTACCTTGTGGCATAAGAATTGCATCTGAAGTTGCATATGGTGAATTTTGTACTGTTGGAGGTAAATTATAATTCCAATTAGGGAATAAATATTATATTTCAGGCTCATATTTATAATTAATATTTTTTAATTTGTTACGTATTAGTGGCAATAAATTCTGGTTGCCGTTACGAAGTAGCATATCCAAGCGGTGTTAATCATTTTCTTGAGAAATTAGCTTTTAGTGTTGGTATTTATTATTTATTGCGTTATTTTATAAACACTCTTTATAACACGAATTGTTTAATAATTATATTATATTTTATTAGACAACTTCTAATTTTCCTGGAAACAATCAAATTTTAGATGAAATTGAAAAATATAATGGTTTGTGCGATGCACAGTGTTCCCGGTAATTTTTTCTTCAATGCTTACTGTATTATTGGTACTTAATTTGTTTATGTATTTACTTTTTTAGTGATGTAGTACTGTATGCTGCAAGTGCTAATCGAAAATACGTGGACAATATTATAAAAGTTTTAGCTGATGTAGTTTTACGGCCCAGGATTACAGAAGATGAGGTACATAAAATATTACAAGATTTTATATATATATATATATTGATTTTATTTATTTGAAATAATAATTTAGTTTAATTTTTTTGTTGGTTTAAAATAATAAATAGTTAGTTTACTGATAATATTAATTGCTATGATTTTCTTTAAGTTTTTGAAAATATTTTTTTACTTTTCATTCTAAAAATTATCAATTTTTTTGAATTGTTTTAATTTCAAATATATGTTTTTATATTGAATTTATCGTGCAAATGTCTAATCGATTCTTATTATTTTGAAATTTGTAAAAATAGATAATGGCTGCAAGCAAAGCAATTTTATTTGAACATGATACATTAATGATAAAACCAGAACAAGATCAGTTGCTTGAAAATTTAGTGCATATGGTAAATATATTAATATTTTTATTTCCTTTTAATTTTTAATTTGTATTTTTATTTAGGCTGCATACCAAGGGAATACACTGGGTTTATCAAAACTTTGTCCAGTTGAAAATGTTTCCAAAATTGATCGTCGAGTTTTATTAACCTATCTGAAAAATCATTATATACCTAAAAATATAGTTGTTGGTGGTGTAGGAGTTGATCATCAAAAACTTGTTGAAAGTGTACAAAAGTAATTAAAAATAATATAGAATTTTTTTTTAATATCATTTTATTATTTATATACGTTTGTTCTATTTAGATACTTTGTTGATGAAAAGCCAATTTGGGACAATGAAAAACTTGAAACAATTTCTATTGATAATTCAATATCACAATATACGGGTGGAATAATCAAAGTAAATATTTATTAAGTTTTTTAGTTTTATTATGGTTTTAAAACTTAATAAATTTGCTGTTTTTTTTTAGGAAGAATGCAATATTCCCGCATTTCCTGGACCATCTGGTTTAGCAGTTTTATCGCATGTAATGATTGGTCTCGAGTCCATACCCCTTGTTGATACTAATGATTTTGTTCCATCGTGCGTTTTAAATTTAATGATGGGTGGTGGTGGATCATTTAGTGCAGGTGGACCAGGTAAAGGAATGTATACAAGACTGTATAGAAATATTTTAAATCGGTAAGACTATTTATTAAACGCTTGATTTAAGCAATTATGTCAGTAAGCGATATGTTTAGGTATGGTTGGTTGTATAGTGCAACTGCTTATAACCATGCGTATAGCGACAGTGGATTATTTTGTATTCATGTTAGTGCTGAACCAAAATATGTACGCAACATGGTTAAAGTCATTGTGTTCGAAATCTCGACTATGGCCCATAATATTCAAAGAGAAGAACTTGCTGTATGTAAATACTTTGTTTGCCGGTATTTGCGGATATAATTATATATATTTTATAGAGAGCGAAGAAACAATTGCAGTCTCTATTACTGATGAATTTAGAGGCACGTCCTATTGTATTTGAAGACATGGTTCGACAGATTATAGCTTGTGGTTATCGAAAAAGACCGGAAGAACTACTCCAAGAAATTGGTATGTTTGTACGAGAAATATTGCGTTCTCCAAATACTCTATTTTACTCAAAAATTGATTTAGTTAATTACAAATTAACATTTGAATAGTTGAAATATTTTTAATATACAAAATATGTTGTTATTGGTTAAAAAATTATACAACTAAAACAATGTGATTTTTATACGTAATTTTTGTTTTTTTAGAAAATGTAACTGAAAAGGATATTATACGAGTTGTTGAGAAAATATTGAATACTCCGTTGACAATGGTTGCTCGCGGGGATATTTCAAAATTACCAGACTTGGAAGAAATTCAAGAGTTAATGAATACAAAACCAAAAGGACTATTTCGTCGTTCTTAACTTTATTAATTTACTTTAATTTTACATTCTCGTTAAATTTATATTAAACTTAATTAAATTGTTTACAAATAAAATTAATTTGTCATGTGTATAGAATTTTTTTAATTACAGATTGCATTTAAAAGTAAACTATTATAAATTTAAGATATATTTTGTATCTTTAGAATTTTCAAAAATCACGTTAAATTTTTGAAATATATTTAATCATATACATCATCGGGATCATGATTTGTTTACTTTATTGTTGATAATTATGGTATAAATAAAAGAATAAAGATCAATATTTTCTAAATATAAATTTTCAGAAAAAACTAGTTATTTTCCAAAAAAAATCAAGAAAATTTGGTGATAAATTTTTAAATTTAAATTATATTTTATATTGTAATAGTTTATGACATACACAACAGAGTGAATTAATTATCATTATATATTTCCTATGTATCTGGTCATAATTACTTCCCGCACATGCGTTCTGTCTCTCACTCAATAATTCTATATGTCCTCATCATGAAGGCGAAGTTATTAGTGACTTTATCCATTTAATTATAGATTATCTGGCACTTGAAACATTATATTGTGAATTTTTTAGTTACCTTCACAATAATAATTTAATTGTAATTAATTCTTCAAATATTTCAAATTGTAAATCTCAAGTAATGAATGAAACGTTCAAATTTATCATGGCTGCTGGGTACTCCATTTAATATTACTTAATTTTTATTTATTGTATTCACTTTTGTTTTTGTTTTAGAAATTGTTGAGCTGTAATTGTAATTGAAAGTAAAAAAAAATCGAATTTGATAAATAGCTGTCAAATATTCATTTGCTATCAAGTATATTTCAAATTGACCTTTTTACTATTTCATTCTTATCTCCAAATACTCCACAAAAAGAACAAATTAGAAAATCTATAATATAAAAATTGTTGTATTCAATTTTTTGAAATTCGATGCAAATAATGAAAAAAATAAAACTAAAAACTTATTAATATATATATATATAATCTGGATCTCGGAAACGGCTCCAACGATTTTCATGAAATTTAGTATGCAGGATTTTCGAAGGGGGTTAAATCTATCTAACTAAGTTTCATTTTTAGAAAACGTCATTTTATCCGTGTTTTTAAGCAATGAAAAACGTATTATATAATAATATATTATGTAATATTATATTATACAATAATATTGTTATCATCATGACATCGAATCCGAACTGGACAGAAATAAAACAGGCGTTGCAAATAAATTTAGAAGATGGTACAATCTTGCACCAGCTTCCACAGGATCGTCCTAATATCGTGACTCGAGCTGCTAAGTTAAAATTTGACCAAATAATAGAAGATTTAGATAAAAAACAAGCCTTTGGAAAGATATCGGCTTTTGCATACACTAAAGAATTTCAGAAACGAAAATTACCATACATGCATCTGATTATAATTATGACATCTGATGACAAAATTCATCAACCAGAAGAGCTCGATGACTTGATTTCATCCAAATTACCCGGAAATGATGACTTAGAGTTGAGATAATAAGTACTCAAATGGATGATTCACAACCCATGTGGCGATTTAAATCCCAATGCAACGTATATGGTTCACAAAAACGGAAGAACAAAATGTCGATTCGACTTTCCAAAATCGTACCAGGAAGATACATCTTTAGTAGATGATGGTAAACCAAATTACTGACGACGCTATAATCCACAGTTGGACCTTAATAGTTCCCAGTTTTCACACGAACATGCGGTTTATCGCAAAGACATAGACGTCGTATAACACGAGATAATCGTCATGTAGCCCCTCTACAACGCATATTTCCTGAAAACATTTGTCGTATTAACGTTGAGTACGTAGGGAGTATTTTGGCTGTGAAATATTTTTATAAATACATTTATAAAGGATACGACTGCGCATCGATCAAAATTGTAGAGCAAAGGAAGCTGATAATGAAGCAAATACATACATTGAAGGACGTTGTGCCACGCCACCAGAAGCATACTGGCGATTATTTGCTTTTGAAATTCAAAAAAAAATTCATAATGTACAACGACTGGATATCCACTTACCAGGACAATATCGGATTGCAAAATGAGATCAAATCCACGAAGATTTAACCGACATTGGCCATGGAGGGTCTACTCTGGAGGTTTATTTTAAGCACAATGCAGAAATTAAAAGAGATAATGTCTCGCATCAATATCATTTTTATTGGCAGATGCCTGAAAACTTTAAATCAATTAGAAAGTCAAGCAAATGGGAGCCAAGAGTTTGCCGTTTGCGAGTCATTGGTAGGATTCACAGTGTGAATTTCGTGGCCCAACCGGAACTTTACCACTTGCGATTATAACTATTTCAGGTAAAAGATGCAACAAGTTTTGAAGATCTTCCAAACGTAACAGACATCCAATATCAGACGTATAAAATATAAGACGTGCTTAGCACGAGACTTGACTTACGACGATCAACAATGGATAGAAGGATTACTAGAATCTGCATTATCAAAAATACCTGTAGCAATGAGAAGCCTTTTTGTTCAAATTTTAATTTACGGATCTCCTGAAAATCCAAGACGTCTGTGGGGAAACATTTAAAGAAAATTTGTCAGAAGATTTTATTCATGCAGCCCGGCAAAATGGACAGTTAATAGAAAATGCGATTAATATATAATAAATAATAATATTTTAATAGTATAATGATCAATATAATTATGTTAAAAATGTCTTGTATATTGAGGTTGTATATGTTTATAAACTATATTAAAAAGCAAGCACTTTTGAAAAAATAATGCAAAAAATATTGGTAATAGATTTTTCATAATACATAAGACCAAAAATGTACGTATAAAACAGTAATCCACATAATTGTAAATGAACAATATTTGTTTTCATATTGGAAGGATTTTCAATACTCAGAAAATTAATGAATTACAAAGCACAAAAACAACACAAACGTAAATATTTTTAATAAAGAATAACTGAAATAAATATCGAAAAAAGTAATAACAATAATAACTAACAAAAATAATAATACTAAAAATAACAACAATAACAATGACAAATCAAGAATTATAACAATAATAGTCATCATTATCATCATCTCCCTCGCCTTTATTCCATCTATTTGAGGTCAGCCACCTTCGACCTAAACCTCCATTTGGCCCGATCTCCCACATCCTCCATGCACACACCAGCAATTCTCATATCCTCCTTAATCGTATTCAACCACTTCATTTCGGTCTTCCTCTTCTTCCTTCCACACTCAATTCCATAACTGTTCTTACTGTTTCCGAATCGTCTCTCTTCATAACATGACCAAACCATCTAAGTCTATTCTCCCTCATTTTATCCATAACAATAATAATAGGTTAAATTACATTGACAATAAGAATAAGAATAACAAATCAAAAATAACAACAATAACAATGAAAAAACAAGAGTAACAAGAATAACAATAATAAATCAACGATAAAAAAAAATTTGTCTCGAAAATGTAAAAATGAAGAGATATCTCTCCGTCTATTCTTCTCCTACGGGTGCCGATAATATATTTAAAATATATCGCCAAATATTATCCCTTCGCGAAGGTAGCTCGATGACGTCACGTCATTGTATTTGCGAACTAGGCGTTATCGTAATGGAGTATATGACCCTTGCCGTTTCGTTCTTCCTCGTCCGTTTGAACGTTACCTTATCGTAGTTAGCAGACATGGCGAGGTAATCTACTAAAAGACACGTCAGATTTATGAAATCTATCAAAACAATCGTGGGTGGAGGGGGCCGATGTACGCGATATTTATAACTTTGTTTACCCATTCGTGTGAAACGGGTACCGGGCATGACGCGTGCGTTTCAGTGTTAAGTCGCGTTGAGCAACCCGAGACCCGCTGCCCCTCTTGGTCATGTGTTTAAAATGAAATCAAAGATATGCTACAATATATACCGACATAAGCACCATTGCATGTCGTAGCGGTGCGATCTCGGTGTGACGTACTTAACGCCGAGAAGCGGAGTACGGGTGGCGAATATGGCACCAGAGCGAGCTTTGACTCGCAAGCCCGGCGTTCCTTCTCGTTGTTTTCGATCGCGTACTTGAAATACTCTAAAATATCCACGAACATAAGCTACAATATGTACCGACATAACATAAGGTGACGTACGTAACGTTGTGATCCTGGATAAAGCGGTAACGCGTAGCGTAGTAGTGGTCGCTAAAGTGTACGCAAGCGCGATTTTACTGTTTTGTCGCGAGCAATGATGGCGACCGGCATATTGCCGTCGTGTCTCCTACTGTTGGAACGGCTTTTTACCATCTCAGCCTTTTACTTCTCCGTTATTCGTACGGATGTTTTTTGGCGCACCGTTAATGGTACATCATCTTACATACGTAACAACACTCCATTAATTCACCGATTATAATAATATATTATTTCGGCGTAATAATTACTTACCCGTACACTTGACAACTCTTTTAAACGATCCGCGATTATTACATAGACCACACCGTTCGTAAAATCCGTGTATTATGGATATCTTCCACTGAAAACCTGCACAACCCACTGACACACAACGCCTTGTCTTCTCTTCCACATCCACCATATTGAATAGTTTTGTCGAATCGAAAAATTTCGTTCACTTCTCACGGTGTGGTCAATGACTGAATCGCAAGTGAAAGAATTCGAGTCGTCCTACCCTAATTATAAATATTGGTTACGCTCATAGTTACGAATGCCAAAAATAATTTTCAGCCAGATGCACATGTATATATATATATATATATATATATATATATGTTTATTTAGATTTTTCTTTATTTAACATAAATTCGTTACACATGTAGACTTATATTTTAATTGATGGGTATTGTTTTCAAAATGGATATTATCGTAAAAAATATTTCGAAAAAACTCGCACATTCAATGGACATATATATATATATATATATACACGTTTAAAATCGTCGTTCGCGTTGATTAACTATAATATTCGACCTTATGTATTTGAAGAATATTCGTTTATCTTAAACGGTCGATATTTAAAAGATATGTTTAAAATTAACGATCGTTATGATACCAAATTTCCCCGATATCAAATAGGTTTCATTTTTAGAAAACGTCGTTTTATCCGTGTGTGTAAAAAAAATACCGAGCGAAGCTCGGTCACCCGATATTTTGTATTAATCAAGGTAATATTAATACGTTATTCATTCGACCTCGGTGTAAATTCTAATCATAATTAAACCTTGATGTTATAAATATAAAATGTATACAAATATTTAACTTTTATCAAGATAAAAGTGCAATATCTTAAGGTAATTTTTATTTTTGTTATCTTCAATTTTACCCAAATAATTCATTTTTATCTATGCCAAATATTGTCGCATATTTTTTTTACAACAAATAAAATAGAGAGGAGTGGAAATTAATTAAGAGCCAATTTTCGGATTAAAATCATAGAGAAAGATGCAGATATATAAATATCTTTGACTATAAACGTGTTAAATATAATTTTTTTGGTTTGACCTTTTTCCCAAAAATATATTTTTAACAAAAATGTATTTTAATAAAAAAAGTACTAGGAATGATAATTTTACACCGTTTTTGTTATTAAATCGTAGGAAATCTATTATCAATGATCATGTTATATGTCATTATTTGCTCATATATTATATATTTATATAAATAAAAACAAAGTGCGTGTTAATTCTTGAATGCTATTAAAACTCATAATTAAGGATAACGAACAGTACAGTCTTATTAATTAGTTTGAAATAAAATGTAAAAAATCAAACATTCCATCATAATTCATTATTGTACATTTTAATCGTATAGAAAAAAGGTAGGCTAATTTTTACCATAAAATCGTGCGTCCACAACAATTAAATAATTTCCAGCAGATTATTGAAATAATAATAGTAATTGATAGTGATTGCGTTGATGAGAATGCTTAGATGGATGAGTGGGGTTGACAAGAGAAGGTAGGATAAAAAATGAATACGTAAAAGCAAGCGTTAGGAAAAGCGTCGATCGTGGATAAGACGAGAGAGGATAGACTTGGATGGTCATGTTATGGGGAGAGATTTGGAAACAGTAAGAATGGTTATGGAATTGAGTGTTGAAGGAAGAGGAAGACTAAAGAAGTGGTTGAATGCGATTGAGTATAATATGAGGACTGCTGGTGTGTGTAAACGATTGTGGGAAATATGAGAAATAGGGACAAGTGGAGGTTGAGGACCAAGGTGGCTGACCCCAAATAGCTAGGAAAGTGGGAAAGAAGATGGTGATTGTGTTGTAGGTACGGGCACGGAGTATATTGCGCGAGGCATGGTTATGCCATTTATGGATATCTTGGATCAATGGTAACATATTTAGCGTGTAATCATTTTAATATGTATATTTTCGATACAATTCGAAAGCCTAAAACAATATATACCCACGTTCATGCCCAAAAATAGATATATCAATATGAATTATACTTCCACCATCAATGGTTCACGGGCAATGAAGTGGAAAATAACCATTGAGGAGGAATGCAAGAGATAGCGGACGCTCGAGGTTTTTATAAAATTTATAAAATTAATATTATGTAAAGGTAATTCTTTCGGTCATTTATGGTATCGCTATTTTAATATAGTTCATAATCGTTCGAAAAGAAATGCAAAAATGATTCGTACTATAAAAATACAACAAATAACAATTATTTAACCAATACAAAACATATTTGTAATATGAAAAACGAACGAGAAAAATTGAAACGCATGTTTATTACGATACAATGGTCAATTTATTATAGCATAGCAATTGGCAAAGAGGAATTATTATTTAAAGTATATTAAAAAGTCAAATCTCACAAAATTTAAATATGTTATTTTATATTTTTAGGAAGTACGTGATTTTCTAATTCTTTGAGCAACTACCGTATTAAGTAATTTTTTTTTCTTTTGAGACATGGGAGAAGGAAAAAGGTGATCACCATGATTAAATTTAACTCGATTACTTTCTTACAGTACTGAACTAATGACCACATCTTGAATTGAAAATTTGCTTGTTTTTGAAATAGGAACCACCTCAATATATATATATATATATTTCAAATGTCCGCATATTAAACATATAAACACACGCTCTTCTTACTGCGTCATAAGATATATCACAAGCTTTGGCAGTAATTTTTTAGCTCGCACCATATTTTAAAGAATATAACTTTTAGATGATAAAAAAAATACTATTTAGATCCGGGCACCTTTTGTATATATATATATTTAAATCAGTTGCATAAATAAAAATTCCATAACCATAATTTGTTATTAATACTAAATACAGTACACATACTAAACACATGAAAGATAGTAACAAAAATCAAATAAAACTAAAAATAAACACACATTTTCGGAATGAATCAAGCCCTGTATGATGTTGTAATAAGACTGACGAATGACAATCTTGTAACTGGGATAACCCCCAAACGTCGTGTTTAATCGCTAGTAAAAAAAATTGTGCCCGGAATACAGCAGCAAATTCAGAGCTTACAGTCAGTTGGGGGTAACACATGTTAGGCATTACAAACAGCCATAGCCTCTTCTTTTTCTTCAAGTAATTCTTTAGCTGTCAAGTCCAACTTATTCTTGGCAAAGTCTGACATTTTTAAGCCCTGCAAAATTTAAACAATACAAACAATTCAAATTAAATAAAAAGAATAAATTTTAAAAAGCGGTACCTGCTTAATTTTCCATTGCTTGTTTGAAATGGAAACTGGCATAGAGTAAATCAAATCTTTTGGTACACCATATGACCCATCAGATAGAACTCCCATTGAAACCCAAGCCCCATTTGATGTTCCAAACCACCAATCATGCATATGATCAACAGCTGCTTTAGCAGCAGACATAGCTGACGACATCTTTCTAGCTTGAATTACAGCAGCTCCTCTAGTTTGAATACTCTAAAATAAATTTCAAAATGTATTTAAATACAATATAATTAGGAATTCTATGTACTTAACTTATTAAAACATACGTTACAAGTATTAAGTTAAAACATATTAGTCAAATTAATTTTAATTAAGTTACACAATTAACTGATTATTTTATAAGTTTGATAATATTTATACTTAAACACTTTTATTTTCATCTGGTAATAGAGTAACTAATAAATAATAAGTATAACACATTTCTAAATAAGATTTAATATAATACGATATATAAATGTATAATTATTACACTTATTTACGCATAATCAACTACTAAAAAATGTAATTGAATTTTAACAGTTGATATTTTTCAATTAATATCCTTTTAAAAAAGAGCAGAAAAAAATTAATAACAGAATTTTGAGTTTTTAAGTTTAATTAACAAAAATGAAATGAAATAATAGTAGGCAGAGTGTTACCTACTAGATATTTCCAAACTATTTAACACAATGTTTACGGAACAATAAACTATTATTAATCAAAAAAAAATGATCTAATTTAATATATTTGTTTACCTTAATGAAGTCACCTTCAAGCCATTGTGAATCATTTATACTTTCATAAACGCCAACTAATTTGTCAGATGATTGAACGGAAGCATTAAAAACATCTGGGAATTGAGTTGACGAGTGATTACCCCAAATTGTAACGTTTTTTACATCGCTTACACATATTCCAAGACGTTTAGCAATAGCAGATTGAGCTCTATGATTTTTATTTAAAATTAAGCATGATCATAATTTTTATAATTATGTATAAAGCATACCGGTTTTGATCAAGTCTAGTCATGGCTGTAAAGTTCTCTTTAGGAATGGAAGGAGCATAAAATGAGCATATTAATGCATTAGTATTGGCTGGATTTCCAACTACTAAAACTTTGACATCTTTCTTTGCATATTTATCCAATGCTTCACCTTGTACTTTAAATATCTTCACATTAGCGGACAGTAAATCTTTTCTTTCCATACCTTCTCTCCTCGGCATTGCACCCACTAAGAAAGCGGCATCAACATTCTTAAATGCAACCTCAGGTTCGGTTGTTTTTATATAACCTAATTATAATAAATTATGTATTGATAAATTTGATTTATTAAAATAGTATGTATAATAGTCTAACCTTTGACGAGAGGTAATGCTAGATCATCAATTTCCATACATACACCTTCAAGAACCCCCATTGCAGGAGGAATATCTAAAAGGTGTAAAATTACTGGTGTAGTTTTTCCAAATACATCACCATTGGCAATCATGGAAATCAAAGAGTAGGCAATTTGACCAGCAGCACCAGTTACAACTACACGGATTGGTTCACTAGCAGCAGCCTAAATTGAAGTAAACTTAATTATAACAAAGTTTCAAAATATTAGAAAATTAAATAGACGCATTATTTATGGATAATATAGAATAGTTACTTTCCATTATTTTTATAATTATAACATTAACAATACTGTTTTAAAATAACATTCCATATATCAAAGTTATTAATTTTAATTTTCTAAAATTCAGGCGAGCCTGTTTTTCTAGATTTATAAATAGAAGACTACTTATATAGGTAGTCTTTACCATAAGTTATTCTTCTTATACCTTGCAGCAAACTAATTTAGTTTAACTATTGATTAAATATTATATATAATATAATTAATCAATGGTTTAACCTAGTCAGTACTATAAAAATGTAGAGTTTATTTGAATAAAGAACTTTCTTCCAGGCAATATATATATATATTTAAGTCATATTATTTAATTCTTTATTTTTGTATTTCTATATGTCATAACATAAAATGAAAAACAAACAGCTATCAATCATATTATACTGACATATTTCTTACAATTTTTTGAATCTAACATACAAGTAGTGATGTTTTCTTTACAGTACTTTATAGACTACCATTTAAAATATGTATTATGTAATATAATTTTTTCTAAAGCTAAACAAGTTAAAGGTAATATACAATTGAACAGATATGCTAGTATATTATTTTGAATTTGAAAATAATAAATTATTAAAGGTTATAGAAAAACTAAGGAATTTTGGATATTATTTATATATGATTGTATTAAAATTTTTATCTTACACCCAAACATTCATTTCATAAAATTAATTAAAAGGTAGATCATTTACTGAAATTAAAGTTTTATACTTTTAATAAAAAATTTTGGCTAATTTTTCCTAAATAAAATAGTATATGATTATTAATTAGTATTAATCTTTTGAATAAAAATTAGTATAATATAATTTTATGCATTGTGTCTTCAATTGTCCATTCTTACAAATAAAATATATGACAAAATTTAATTTCATAAAAACTACCAAATATTTAAAATAACTACATTAAAGATATATTTAAATTATGTGGCTAATATTCCAAGTGGTTTTAAGATGTCTGATTAGGCAAATTAAAAGGTGCAGTTCTATAAGTAATTTAGACAAGAAGTTATTTGTTGGTTTTATGGATAACTGACGCTATAAATGTGTATAAAATCAAAGATTGTTTTTAGTAATATAATTTGTTTAAATTAAAATTTTAAATATTTTTAACGTTCCACATTAATGTTGACAATGAATGCGTTTTCTTAATCGTGTTACCAATACAAATAAATAAGTATACTAACACCATTGGGAAAATGTTGATCAATTACAATAGGATCGAAAAATAGCGAATTATTTTGAAAATTCGTGGGTAATAATTGTATTGTTAACTACATTTTAAAATAATTGACGAAATAACGGTCAAACGCAAATGAGTTCTCGCTATAATTGGAATTTCGACTTCAAGGGCATAAGGTCATATACACACATACATGTGTGTCTGTGTATGACCAGCGAGAATTGTACGTCGAAAATAATAGTAGGACGAAATTAGGCTGAAAGTGTGAATTTTCGGGAAATAATTTCGGTGGAAACGCCTCGACATACGTTTGGTGGTACTACGCGCAATCCTCCGAAATAAACGTGCTGTGTTTTAAATATGCTCACCATTGTTGTCGTTTTGTTGAAAACGTTGCTTATTTAGAGGTACACGTGGTATTTGCCGACAATCGGTGAACGAAAGATGAGACGACCGTAGCTGATTGCAAAGACACAGGGAAGAAAAAACAGCCGATAGTAGTAGTAGGTCTATGACAGCGGACGTGAAGTATCTCGACCAGCAACGAGAAAACAACGATTACAGTGAAATATTATTAACAAACACCAAAAGTCATTAATCCTTATCAGTTTATTCGATGCGCCACACACGGACGTAATTGAACTCGCCGGTTATCGCTCGAATTTCCTCACGCATGCGTCACCACGGTCGTCAGTTGGTGTGCAAAAGCGAAAGTGTTTAGTACATTGATCGGTATATCGGTCCGCTTTTTATGTACAATTAAATTAATTAATATTATTTAAATTAAATTCAAACACACGTAGTTGTTTTAACTCCGCATAACAAGTGGCTAATTAAATAAAATAGTCCCTGAATTTTTGAAAGATGTGATACGAATTGGAAACCAAATAAAATTCCGTTATGTAATTACGAATACTTATAGCGATTATTTATACAATTAAACGTTTAGTCAACATTTTGTTTATTTAACAGGAAGTTTAAATAAATAATTACCGTAATAAAATTTCCATAAACGAATAAATTTATTTATAAACGAAAGATTTATTTTTGTTTAAACTTCTCGTCAAATAAACAAAATGGGATTTTACTTTGTTTCCATTTTATATCACACCTTAAAAATTAAATCGTAACATGATTTTTTTAAATTCCATAATTCTTATATGGAGTTATAACCTAGTATTTTAGGTAGGATAACAGTTATTTGTATATGAATAATTATATTATTATATAATATAATATAGTATATAATATAATTATACATAATATATAAAATAAATAGCCGACTAAGTATAGATATGAAATAAATTTTATCAACATAGACCAATATTTGTACTTTTAAATATAACTTTATACCATTATATATCTATAGTTTTTACTATATAATAATTGTTATTATTATAACAATAATAGAAATATTAATAATCAACTATACGAAAATAGACAACATTAGAAAATCGATACACTGACTTCAAATAACAATCTCACCCGATATTTAAGAACTAATAGCAAAAAATCAAAATGGTTTATGGTGTTTTCTTCGCTGTTGTAACAACGACTAACGATGTAATGTGGATAGGATGGAGCACATGAACAAACATTTTTTTGATATATTTGTTGTTGTTAACAATATATTTGATTTTAAATCAAAGATCGAAAACAATTTCGCTCGTAACTTTGAGTTATTAACCAATATGTTTGCAAGTTACACGTTTCCCATCTGCACAGTTGATACCTTATTAGACTAATAATGTTGAGTAGTTAGCCCTGTAGAATCCGGTCGAAGATTATAAAAGAATTTACACCATATAAATAGTAACATTCTAAATCTTGTATGTACAGTCATGACTACTACAATTTATTTTTAGAATAAAAAAAATCGCTTCCTATTTTGAAAAAATGTAATATAAGCACACAAAACAATTAGTAAATAATAAATACATATTTCGTCAAATATATAATGATTATAAGGAAGTAAATTATCGGTAAAAAAATTGTTTAACTTACAAATATAAATAAAAAGTTTGGTTAAAATCATTTAGAGTAAATAGTTTAAATATTTTAAATTATAAAGAACCGCAAAACCTTTTTTAGGTTGGTAAACATTTTGATACTTGGTAGGCTAGTACTATTTTTTTCCTATCTGGTTCTCGTAATACCTGAATTAGGTTACTTAAGTAATCCGTTGTTCTTGAACGCTGCAAAATAATTCAATTTAATATCGACATATAGAAGACACATTTAAGGGTTCAAAGTACATGCAATTTTGTGTCGACAGTTGCATGTTAATCGTTATTTTCGCTATGACTGTTTTGCAACACGTACACAATATATGGAGTTACCGAAGTACATATAATAATTAGTAATTTACAAATAGATGTATGACACATCGAATTAAAAAATCGAGATTCTTTTCATTTTCCAATAAACACACATACACAGCGAACATCGTGGTTGACACGATGGATTCAACGATAGGCTCTTAAACAAAATGAAAGGGGTCGAGGCTTTAGTTCCCGTGCTGAACGTGTTTTTTAGAATTACATAATGTAAAAACCAATAAAAACATTTAATTTGGTTTTTATATTAGTAAAATTACGTATCCAGCTTGTTCTTCGAACAAAACATGTGTTTCTTGTTCGGTTATTTCTATAATTGCGTATAACAAAATGTATTAGCAAATATTATAAGTCATTCTCCTAATAATTGGCATTTATGTATCAAGAAAAATATTTCTCATTTACCAAGATTAATATCTGGCATAATATGTATTCAGCGAAAAACTATAAACAGACTAATGTGTTTATGACTTTGCCTTATATAGATCACAAATTAAACGCTATTAGCGTAATAAGATCCGATAACTTTTTCTTGGGACATTATTTCTCATTATTATAGTTTTATGATGAACGCGATAAGTTGATAACAAAAATCTATAAACATATTATTTTGTGACCATAATACATAACCTGCAAATTAGACGAATACCGGTTAACCGTATACCGTATTTGTATTCGACTTATTGGTACCATACTTGCTGATTACAAATGGTCGTGTGTGCGTGTGTAAGGTCATTTATTTTCGTCTGTATGGGTATGTTTTTATTTTCGTTTTTCGCTGTTGATAAAAACGGCTGAATGAAATCCTTCAGTCGGTCGGCGGTCTAGTGTATGTTTGAGTGTCGTATGTCATTCGTTTTTGCGTCATCGGCGTCGTGAAAAGTTTGTACTGAAATCGTCATTAGCACACACATACAAATCCGTTGTTCGAACATTCTTAAATCGTCGATATTTTATTTTATCGTCAGCTAGTTTGTTATCAGATTGCTCATACATTCGTGTCCGGCTCTAATCGCCCGTTGAAAGAAAATGTGAATTTAGCCTTTGAAATATCAACGATTAAATTTTTATTCTTTAGGTAAGTTCCTTTACATACCTCGGCTTTGTTTATTTATTTGTTATATTTTTCACTCTTAAATTTATTCTATCTGCTTATATATATATTAATTGTTCTTATTGTTTTTTTTTTATTTATATAGGTTTATATATCCACATATTTTGTTCTCAAGGAGATATTTTAATTACTCATGGATGGTATAACAATTCCGACTATGAAGACAGACCTCAACATTGAAATGCCTGATGGCCAATTGAAAAAATTTGGCCATAGGTTCGTACATTTGATTCAATTAGTAAACATTATTTACATGTAGGCAGTGACACTTGTATTGTTGATGATAGAATAAATAAAATCGATTTAATTTATATAATACTATAAATTGTTCTACATGATTGCTCGCAAATAAGTTATCGTTAACATGTTAAACTTCAATTGATGCTTTTATCTTGGCTTATCTAGTCATTAAAAGATACCTATAAATTATATAATTTTAAATACATTTTCAAATAATTGACTAATACCTAACTTTTTAATTTATAAAACAAAACAAAGTCATAGGTTCTTGTTTGAAAATTATCTTTTAGGAATTTTTTAGCATCAATATTAGATTTAAAACATATAAGGAGAGAAGTATGATTATTATGATTTTCAAGGCTAAGTGATATATTTATTAAAACCTAGGTTGAACCTATGTTATTCATTAGTCATAAGTTATCTTTGCAACGTATAATAACCTTCTTCATACTTAATTGTAATTCACTTGTCCTACAGTTCCTTGAATTATATGTTTTAAGATAATAGTTATTGCATTTGAACACCTTATGATTTTTAATTATTTTAATTTATCTACTTACATTATTTAAAAATTTGTATACAACGATCTAAATAATAATTATTTATAATTAATTGACTATAAGACTAGGATTTGTATGTAATAAAAAATGGTGATATGCATTTTATTTATAAAAATATAAAAAATACTATAAAATAATATTATTTGTTATTTATTAGTTTATTACGTTTAAAAAAGATAAGAAATATGCAAACCAATTATGTAAAATATTACATGTAATTTTATGTTGCTTCAAATTTTTTAAATCGTTTATAAAAATATTTAATTTAAATATTGCGTACAGATTATGAAATATAAGGGTATTTACATGGCAACCTTCATAATGCTAATGAAAAACCACAGTCTATAAGCTCATTTAGATAAAATATCACTTTTTGATTTAAGAGACTGCCAGTTTATAAATACTTTATTTATGACAAGTTGACAAATAAAATAATAGTTACAGAGGTTTTTCTCATAAATTCTCAAAAATTGTAGACATGCAAAAAATATTTCTATTTTAGTCTGTAAATGTAGTGGAAGGTTATGATATAATTATTTAATTTATTTAAAAAAAATATACTACTTTAATATCAATATATATGAACATAAACAAAATTGTGTTTGCTAATTTCAAAACTGATATTCTAAGCACATCCAGGCTTCAAATTATACCTATGTACTTTATTTTTATTCTACTTGAAGTAATCCTATATATAAATTATTTAATATTTATACTTTATTGATAATATTTATTAACATAATATTTTTAAAGAAATATTTTATTTGTCATTGAATAATGGCGGAGTAATAAGAAAATTTATGTTCTAATAAATTGTAAATTGTAACTACCTGTATTATTAAAAATTAATTATAATAAACAATTTATTTTCATCTTTATATTATATATTTGAAATACCTTAAAAGTTGCATAATATTTTTAGTGTTTCTTTTACTAATTTATTTTAAGTCAAAAGCAGTTAAATATTTTTAATTATGTACACATTTCAAGATATAACATGTTATCTGTTAATTTTGCTTAATTAAAATTATGTATGTGTTTTACAATTAGTAGATAATATTTAACAATTAATAGATTTATAAAAAAAACTTCATATAAAAAATAAATCATGTACCTATAAAATGTGCAATATATTAGATAAAATAAAATAAAAAATTGTTTATATATAGATAATAATTGAGTGTTTTTAATTATAAATGCTTGGAATTTAGAAAATATTTAAAATTTCGTTTTTTATACTGTAGTTTTAGGTCTAAATTTTTCTTCTGTAGTCTCTTGTAATTTCATTCTCGATGGTTATTTATATTTTCTTCAACACTTCTCTTTCAAAATAGCAGTTTCTTTTCATTGTCTTAAAATACAGATTATGGTTTACAAATACAATGTTTGATATTACTTTTTAATTTTTTTAAGGTAGAGAACGATTTTGAACTGATTCTAATTTTTAAAGAATATATCACATGTTATTTAATGATCAAAGTACAGCTTGTGGTTTAATAAATGTAAAATTTATATTTCAAAAACATTATTATTCAATTTAATTAAATTAATTATGATATATACATAATAAAACATGAATTTGAAAGTATTTTATTTAAAACTATTTAACAAGATTGTATAGTTTTGAATCTAAAAAAACATGCAAGTTAATAAAGAGAAAGTGATACGAGTTAAATAATAATAAATAAATTATTAAAATTAAAATTGAATAATATAATAAGAATTTTCAATAATCTGATAATGTTCTGGTCTTATATTTGTTTATAGAAATCACACTTTATAAGCTAATGCTTTTTTAGTGATATGATAACCATTTGTAAATTGTATAATTAATAGTTATAGTAAGATATTAGTATATATTTATTTAGCTATAGTAAATAATTTAAAATTAAAATTATGAAATAATTTTGAAAATATTTTGAAATAAACTAATATTAGTTATTACTTTTTATATTAGTTTTAGGTATAATTATTACTTAAAATATATTTATACATATATACATATATAATCGTTTCATTCTATAGATAATTTTTCATTATTTATGACATATATATATTTTTTAAATTCCGCAGTCATATAAGTAATTTTGTTTTAAGTCATCAATCTTATCTTTAAATGATTTAATAATTGAATAATTATATTTTTAAATTTTTTATTCTATACAAAAACCATAATTTTATACTTTAGTATTTAATTGTTTCACATATCATTGAATATGGTATTTAAGCTTACTAGTTTATTTTGTGTTTTTCGTATATAATTATAAATATTATTTTGATATAAGAAATTTAGCATATTATTTTTTATTTCTTTAATTTATACTTATTACAAAATGTCAAAAATCTTTTATATAAGGTATTTAAACTGAGCAAGCAAAGTATTTATTTTACGATGTGTGTTTTTATTTATTTTGTCTGTAAACATTTTCGGATAGAGTTCTCCAATTTGTTTATGTATACCACATTTTGCACAAAATGTTATTATAAAAAAATATTTTTCGAACTTGTAAAGATGTTTATTAAATTTAAGGAAAAACTACAAAATAATTATATTTTGTTTTTAGTTACAAAATTAATAATTAGAAAAATTTAAAGCGTTTATTAATTTTAGTATTACCCTTACATATATAATACAATTTTAAAAATATTTTGATTATTTATGTTGAACAAAATAGAGTTCAAAATGTCTATAATGTTCGTTTTATGATTTTCAAATTTGTAATTTTAAAGTTTTGAAGTTAAAACCTGAATATTTAAAACAAGATAAACCAAATATAAATTTTAAAATATGATGAAATAGAATGTTTTTTTTTAAGTTTTAAGTTTCAAATTTTAGTGTTATAGTTATAGTATATACATAGTATTAGTGTCACTATACGATAAGTAAATAATTTATTTTCATACACATTATTAACAATTTTTCTGTTAAAATTTATATTATTGATAAATTTTGTGTTGAAAGACAAAATATTTAGTATAAAGTTAAAGCTAAATTTTAAAAATATGTTTAAGTATGTATATAGTCTAAGTTATATCAAATTTTGCTGTTATAGTTATAATGTTAATATTACTGTATTGTAATATTATACAAATGTCTATAATCATTCTGATTGATGTATACATATAAATTTAAAAAAAACATTTATAATTCTCTAATCTTTTAAATTTGAATCTATGTTTATCATCATTATCTTCCTCGCCTTTATCCCATCTATTTGGGGTCGGCTACCTTCATCCTAAACCTCCATTTGGTCTGATCTCCCACATCCTCCACACATACACTAGCAGTCCTCATATCCTCCTCACTCCTATTCATCCACTTCTTTAGTCTTCCCCTTCTTCTTTCTACATTCAATTTCATAACCGTTCTTACTGCAAATTTGAATCTATGTTACTTTTTCATATTTATTGTATATATTTAATTAATTATAACATACCTAGTTTGATTCAAAGTCATTTATTTATTTGCAAATATTTATCATTGCATTCAAATTTAGAATATTAATATACTTCTTCGAGTGATTCAATTTAACTGGTAATGACAATAACTGTAACATGTTATTATTTTAAAATATTTTTTAGTATTATTATTATTTTGTAATGATTATATTAAAATATACCTAATTATATATATTATCTAATAGTGTAATATTTTGTATAGCAAAAATATTGTTTATTTCGATACATTTTAATATCATTTTTGATAAATTATTTGTTTTAAATTGATGAATATAATAAAATAAAATGAAATACAATTGAGGCAGTATTGTGACCAACAATTTCTTTCTCCCCTACTATCAGTTAAAAAATGAAAAAAAGCCAATAAATAAAACATATATGTATAGATATTTATTCTTTTATAAAAATATGTATTTATTTATTATATTAATTTTCAAATATTTATTATTTTCAGAGCTACCGTAACTTGTAAAGTTATAATTCGAATACTGTTCGTACTAATAAATAATATTTATTGTATACCAACATATTGTGTTTGGATGATTATATTTTTTCCTTTACGGAAGCTTCATCCAGTTCTCTATTGGAAACTCGAAGGCTTGTTTTTTCATTGGCTATTAGCGATGGTTTCTATGTGGTCTTGGTCTGCTGGTTATGACAGTGAGTAATATTATTCTTTATTTTAGTAATTAACAAAATATACCTAAAATATTGTTGTGTTATTATTATAATATTGATTATGTGTCGTAATTAATTTTAATCTTAATGCACAAATGAAATATAATCCTCATAAATGTATTATAATACTGAATTAACATTATCTATTAACTATTTTGCATAAATATATATTTAATTTATTGATAAGGTTATATAGGAATACGTTTGAAAATAATTGACTATTGTTTATTATTTAAAATTAAACATTTGAAATAAAATAAAATAATGTTGTAGTTATTATAATATAAGTAATAATATCATAAGTATTTCCAAGTTAACATAGTTCTATTATAGAATATTATATTTTAGTTACTATCAAAAGAATGTTAATTTACATTGGTTTTTTCGTCTATTTATTTGGCAAAATTGTACTACATACTTTTTTAAATTTATAGCTTGAATTAAATTTAAAGTTTTAACACATTATCAACTTTATAACCAAAAGTATTATCTATGTTTCTACATTTTTTTTTCCAAAATTTTTAATTTTAAAAGCGAGATACATTTATTTAAAAATAATTTTTTAAAACACCAATATCGCGTTTTAAAATTATAATTTTGGGAAAAATCTACGCGAGATTATAGATTTAAGCCTTGCTTTTATAATTGATAATAGGGGTTGAAACTTAATTCAACTTAAATGTTATATTTTAAGAGCTATGTAGTATGTTTTTCCTATATTGTTTGTTAATTATACGGAGACTTTAAATAGTGTCCTATTAATAATATAATTAATATACATTTTTTATCTATTATTATATTTAACACTTATCTTCTTTTATATTATAATTATAATATTGTTTAAATGTCAAGATGTTTAAACAATATTACAAAATCACTTTTAATTATAACTTATCATTGTAACATTTAATATTTATACTCGTATTTTATTGTGATTCTTAATGAATGAAATTATTTTACTATTTAAAATTATACTAATTTTTTTAGACATTTTATTATGAATAAATTATAAAATAATATACGAGCACATTTAATAAAATTCAGTTTTATCTATTTTAAATATTATTTTATAATATATTAAAAAAATGACAAATAAGTTTATTAAATCATTCTTTTAATCTAATAATAGATTTTTGTCTAATGTTTACTAAACAAAATTATAGTTATATTACTAATTTTTAAAATATTAAACTACTTATTCAATTGAAAATCAATTGTTTATATATAAAGTATAATGTGTTTTCTGTGGTATTAATAATATATTATAAATTTTATTTTATATTTTCCAAAAAAAATTATACTAGTTTTACAAATAAATCATAGACATTAATTCTATCACTACTTCACTTGGTGTTAATAATTTAGTCAGTTTTTAATCATTACTGACTAATGTTAATGTTTACATTAAATTAAATAAAATTTAAAAAAATTGACAAATTCAAACAACAGTTCTTATTACTATATATATAATATTGATGTATAATTGGTGTGTTTTCTTACAAAAACAAAACCATATATATAAATTCAAAGAAATATTAAAATTTTACATATTAATTATTATAACAAATTCCTATCTGATAATATATAATCATTATTGTCAATAATATCTACAAATTCGTTACTGTAATTAATTTTCATTCTAAATAAGTAATATAAACAAATATCGCTATTAAATTATAATTAAACAAGATAAGGAAGAGTATAAAGTATGTTTCGTATGCGTATGCTGTCCATAGAAGTAGTATTTTAAATATTTTATAATAATCATTTGATTAGCGTGCTATTTTGGATAGGACCTATTAGATTTTTTTAAGGGGGATGCGCACTAATAAATAAAAATCAATCGTCACCTGATATAATCTATTTTTGTATAAATTATAGAAAATAAAAAATATATACATAATTTCCAAATTTTGAAACTTTATGTTTAAATTGTTTTCAATTTGTTTTGTAGTTGTTGAAATGGGTGATGATATTCGATTATGCTTAAATGATCGTACATTAGTATTAGTTAATCATCAATCAACAGCAGATGTACCAATGTTGATGACAAATTTTAACTCCAAGGCCGGTGTATTACCAAATATTATGTGGATTATGGATAGAATATTTAAATTTACTAATTTTGGTATTGTTTCTATCATACACCAAGATTTTTTTATCTTATCGGTTAGTATTGTTTTATTATATTCGAAAAATATGTTTATATTCATTAAAATGTTTATAGGGTAAAGATCAAAGAGAACAAGCTGTTAAAGAATTACGAACTCATATCCGTGGATCATATTTGCCTCGCAAGCGAAAATTAATTATATTATTTCCAGAAGGTGGATTTTTAAGAAAAAGAAAAGAAGCTAGTCAAAGGTTATTATTTAAATTTTAAAGTCCCTAATCAATTAAATATTTTGATTTTTAAATGTGAAAACACTAATAAATATTTATTTATTTAAGGTATGCTATGAAAAATAATTTACCTTTATTAGAACATGTAACATTACCAAGATTAGGTGCTTTTTCTGCAATTATTGATGAACTTTCACCAAAACAAACAAAATATGGTGGTGTAACTAACAATAATACTGAATTCAGTAAGTAATAATAATCATTTATCATTTTAATTATTTACTTGTCTTCAAATAGAAATCACATTTCATAAATAAAGATAATTTGAATAATTGTTTTATTATTACTCATTTTTGAAAATATCGAATTCTATTATAAAAAGAAAAGCTGTATATATTTACCATTATCGATATAAAGTTGAGATTGTTTATTTTTTTTATAATAATTATGATTAATATTGATAGAAAATTGAATGAAATGCTTAATTTTTAGATTTATATTGCCTATTTTACATTTTTACTCTAATTTGAAAAAATTACTGAGATTCACTACTATGATGATTTTTTTTATAAAAATTTGTACATAATACTTTTTTTTCAATTTTTTAATTGATGGCACTTTTGAACTTGCTTATATATTACTCCAAGGACAGCTGTCACTGTTTATTTTTGATATTTAAATAAACAATTAATTAATTAATTCTTCGACGTATCTTTATATCAATATATTTTAAACAGCTATTGAGCCTGTCACACATCCTTGGAGAAAAGATCAGTCAGGGAAATAATACTTAAATTAATCGTCAACTAAAAATATCGAATCTCTAGGATTATATTTTTAAATTACAATAAAATACTTAACTTAAATCAATGTTTAGAGTAAGTGGTTTGTTATAATTTCTATTTTTAGTAGTTATTGTTTGCTATTTCAAAACCAACTAGATATATAAATAACCTTTTCTGTGAATTATTAATTGTATTATTAGAAGTTTGAACAAATGAAACAACATAATATTGTCTTATAAAACTAAACTATTTTTATTTATCAAATAAATAAATAAAAACATATGTATATAAAAGTTTATTATTTAACAAAAAAATAAAAACATTACAAAATAAATATATCAATAAAGTAGAATGTATAGAATTTGCAACTTTTTCGTATTTTTTTAATAGAAAGTATTAAAAAATATTATCTTCTAATTTAAATTATTATTGATTTTGAAATAATCATAAGTTTAGTGTAATTAAAAACGAAGTATTTTTAATTTTATTATTTGTGTATTTTCTGTCTTAGATGAAAACACCGACAAATTGGCGTGGATTTTGGATATAACAGTTGCATATTCTGAAGGGAAACCATTGGATTTACCCACGATTATTATGGGCCAAAGAAGAGCGTGCCGTACACATATGTACTATAGATTATTTCCCAGTTCAATAGTATGTTTTGATAATTGAAATTATTTTTATCGTAATATTCATAATTAACCGAGCTATAACAAGTGCCCTTGAAATGATTTAGATTTATTATAAATAATAATAATAAAAATATTATCATTTCATGGTAAAGTTGCGCTTTTGATGATAACATTCTTTAGATAAACATCTTTATTGCCTAGCTATAACATTGTTGTTTAATTAAATATTAAATGCTTGAAAATAATTTTTTAGGTTCCTAGAGACCAAGAAGAAATGACTAAATGGTTATTTGACCGTTGGGAAGAAAAAGAACGTCTTTTAGAGACATTTTATTCAACTGGTGAATTCCCCAGTCACAAAGGTTCGCGTCAGACAGCAGTTATCCATCAGGATTGCGTACGGTTCCTTATATTGCATTTTTTTTTTATTGCTTCATCGTATGCTCACTATAGGATTATATATTATTTGATTGGTTTGGTATGGTAAACCTGAGGTGTAAATTGTTAAAAATATAACAACAAAGCTAGAACAACCAGTATTTATGTAAGGTTTTTCTGTATACATATATTTATATATTTATAAATTATATATTATGAACCATTATTTATATTGTATATATTAATATATTATATAAACTTATTATAACAACATTGGTATTAATACCATTCAGTGAAATGTGTAATTCAACTACAGTGGTTGTAATAAATACAAACATTTATAAATAGCATTATGTCTAAAGATATCACTTAAAAATAATTTTTACCAAAAAAGCATAAACTGTATGTAAACATAGTAACTGTAATTTTACTAAAAATATGTGTTATATATAATATAATTTGAACATCAACGTTTTTTTATTTTGTTTTACTTTTAATTATTGATTTCAATTTATTTTTGTATATATTGATATTGTAAAATTAAGAATCATTTTATTATTAAACATATATTTTCTCATTATATATATAATAATAATAATAATAAAAATTTTTTACACATATTTACAAATCAGGCTCTTACTATTTATTAATTAATGTTTATTTTATTTTGAGATGGAAACTCTGATGTGTGCTTATAGTTTTGAGGATTAATGTCAATTACGCCTCTGAACCCACAGGCTTAATAATAATATCTTGCACCTGAAACAAATGTTTCAACTATATTAATTAATTAAAAATTGGTTAAGGTTCTCCATAATTTGATTTACATTATGTAAACAAATAAATAAATAAAGTAATATATATCAATTTCAACGCTTAAAATATATTTGTTTGCCAACTAATTGTTCATTATTTAAGTTGTGAAATATCTTAATTAGTCTTCTGTGTTGTGACTGTGATAACATTTATAAATTACATCTATGTGTATACAATATATTATATTATTGTATTTTGTAGTACGCAAATTATTCTTGTATTGTTCCCTATTGTTTATTTATAATTTATGTTCTAATTTATTGAAATCAATCACTGTACAGAAGGCTTTTGTAGATTTTAATTAACCCGTTCATTTTATTATTTTACTTATCTATGTTTTACATTATTATTTTTGCTATACATTATTATGTTCAATCTTTGGCAATAATTTATTTTATACAATTTTTTTCGTATTTATTAAAACAAACATTTATTTTACTTTGGTTTTGTATTATTTGTATCAAAAATAATAATATAATAATATAATGTAATAATTATAATTATTACAAAACGGAATATTTTGAAATAACTATTAATATTGAATACTAGTATGAATAAAACGAATATTATATGGTTGTGTTACTAGGTTGAGTTGTTAAGGTCGAATTTTTGAAAATATATTTCTTATAAATCCTAATTATTTTTATCAAATAATTCAATCATCTGCCAAATTGTATATTTACCTCTAAATAATGTGTAAATACGTATGGTTGTATTTTTTGCATATATATTTAACACAATTGTACAAATCATATAATTTAAATGTAAAAGGCAATATTTTAATAAAATTTGCACGTTACTTGTACGTGTGGTGGGGTGGCCAATACATATTCAATTGTAGACGCTATGTCTGCTGGGTTGATGCTCGGGTACGCTTCGTATAAGTGTTTGTCAAAATTATCCCCTAGTGAGTTCTTAAAAATTGACGACTTTACAAGACCGGGACTAATGCTCGTGACTTTAATGGAACTTTTTATCGCTCTAAGTTCTTGCCGCAATCCTTCAGTAAGTGCTCGCACTGCATGTTTGGTCGCTGAGTAGAAGTGGAATGGACCGTATGATGGGACATAATGTGCCAGATTGCTAAGCCAACATTCGGTAATTAATATATTAAAATTAGATTAAATATTTTTGTTTTTCTTTGAACCTGCTTAGGTGGATGATGTGAGCATGTTCCAAGTTACGATTGTTCATTGATTTTACAGCTTCACGCGAGCAGACACTCAGAGCTATGACGTTTACGTCCAATATTCTTTTCCATTCCGATACGGTACCATCTATGTAGGGAAAATAAATGAATTGATCAAACACCTTAATAAGAGAAACACCACGTTAGTCCATTCTAATTTGTGGCTTAATAGCGTGTTTAGGCTCTGGTACCAATTATAATTTAAAAAATTAGAACAAACCTTAAAATTGTGAGCAGCGTACTTTATGTATTATTAGTAGGTAGGAAATTGGTGTTTTTCGTGTTTTAAAACCATTTATTGTGCCGAAATAAAAGGATTTTCTTGTATGTACGTAAGTAGGTTATATTTAACCACACAGTGTATACTTATCGACGTTTATTAATGTATACCAGGATTCGTCGATTTTTATTATTTTAATGAATTCGCGACGACAACAAAATTAATTTAAACTCAAAACGTCAATGGTCAAGCTTGAAACGTGTTGTATAAGGGTCAGATTTCCTCTTATACTTTTGCAAAATAATTATGTTTTAGTGAAAACTTTTGAAAAATATATATACTATTAATATTATTACTGTATACATATTTGTTGACATTTTTAAACGATGACTTTTTAAAAACTAAATATTTAATCTTAATTTTAAATGACTGCCCGCAATTATATATATATATAAATGTCCCTGCTGGTTTCACTCAGTCCGTCAAAAAATACAAAGCAAAATATATCTGGACAAGATATTTCATCGCGTAATTAGCGAATAAAGAATTTTCATTATTTGATGAACCTACGTGTAATATTGTCGATGTGAAAAACAATCCGAACTTAAATCTATTCCTACAAATTCGAACGCTCAATATTATAAATTAAAATTTTTCGCAATCGTGAAGTAGGGATGTGTCGTATGAAGACAGGTTTTCTTCTGGAAGCTTTAGATTCATAGTCTCCAGAAGATGTAATGTTTATTCTCTTTCGACATATCCGAGACGTATTTAAAACGGTCTAATTTTCCGTTCTTTCTAGTTTTTAAATTGCTTGTAATTGTGGATGTTTTTTTATACCGCCAGTTTTTTTTATAATTTGGATTGAACATTATAACGTATTAAAATGTTTATATCATCGTTTTCGTCCAACAAATTAAAAATATTCCCACTTTTCCGAATCGAATACGTACTTAAATTCTGTCTAACGCATAAATTATAACCGAGAGAGATTCGATTTCTATTCGATACTATTTGTTACTACAGTTGGTTTTGTTATGGATACCGGTATAAGTCGCGTATCGATATAGGATATAGGATATCTTTCAAATAAACGCGAATACGAATAAAAAACGCGTTTAAAAAAAAAACGATGAATTTTGCGTATTACTTCGCGACCTTAATAAAATAGATTCGTAAAAAAAAACTCCAAGTACCAGTTTTTCGTTCAAATTTATCGTTTGTCAAATTACAATTATTTTTGATTTTCGTTTGGTACGTATAAACTGTATAACAATCACGCGTATACTATATGATATATCGTCGGGCTATTGGGCGGCAACAACGAGCCCTAATTGTTGGCGATAACGAGAGGTTTCCTTTTTTGGAAAATTGGTGGATCGCGAATATTTATAAACGAGAACTTATGTCCTACGCAAAAGTGTCGTTTTACGGACTTAATTTTTGTCAAACGTATTTGACGCGAGAAACGTTTGTTACGAATAAGATTTTCCGTAATTTATTTTCATTGAATGGCCGCTATTGAACGCCGTCAGTTTATTTTGAAAACGATCGAATATTGTACGTTCACAAAATGGCTTAATTTAAAATACGTTTATATATCGGAAGCGCGACGATTATTCGAAAATATTAAAAATAACGTCGAATAGAACGCGATTGTTTGCGTTTGACGAGTCACCACGAGACACTCTGTATACAGTCGGAGTTTTAGTAACAAGCACGTGTCTATATTATACGTATATATTTATACGTTTACGTATTCACAGCCATACAGGCGTCTAAATGTGTGCGTTAATACTCATAATTTATATCGTAGAAAAAGGAAAAAGCGTAAAACCCAAAAACTGACGTACGCTAATGCGAAAGTGTCCGGTGCGTGTTTTCGGGAGTCCGTGTTTACGTAATAAATTGTAGGATTGCGCGTCGGACGGGCAGTTTCGACGAGGGTCTCGAGGGCGTCGGTGTGGTGGTGATGGTGGGAGGCGATTATCGAAAAAGTCGAACGTTATTATAGCTACGCTATATACGCGAAATATAAACGACGGGGGCAATTTCGAAAACGTTGTCCAGTAAACTGCACGTAGCTGGCAAGCGTATTAATATTTTAGTCGTTGGGTACGGAACGAAGCGAATAACAATATAATGTATGTGTCGATTTCATACCGATGATGGGTGTTTTCGTTTGTGAACGCTTTCGAGAGGTTTTTTTCGGGGGGAGGAGGAGTTAAGATCGAGCGAATTGTCGAAATTTTTTTCAACTGGGTCGAAAGTCACGGTTAATTAAATGTTCGATTAATATTCGTCGAAATACGTACGGAAAAAAATAGTCGCGTTTGTTCGCGTATAATAAACGCCGAACCGGGACGGACGAACTGGTTGAAAATTTAAGAACGAGCGTGTCATGCCGATAGACGTTAATCCCGTAGGCTATCTCGTTACCGTTATGTAACACGGCTATTAGTAGCCCCGTGTATAAAGTACGCGATGTGGGTTTCGCAACGAGTTACGTATTATTTAAAGCGCGCGGTCGTTATTTCGGGAGTCGAACGGCGCCGATTATTTGAAAAAACCGCATTTTCCACGTCGTCATACCGCTCTCGTGGACATGTTTATACCGCGGTATCGATTAAAAATTCGTAACGATAATAATTTATCGTTCTCGTATTAATCGACGGGCCGACCAAAACGACTTATTTCGAACTTTCAAAACGATCCGCGCGTAACGATTAGTTACGTCCAATGTCGATAGATCCTTAACCTACACACCATCGCCATCGAAATCGCCGCTAAATCAATCATAACCGATACGCTCGAGGAGGTTTTTGATCGGACGCGGTTAATAAGATGATGATTATTGGCGCACGGCGTAAGTAGTCGTCGTATTGCTACGAGTATACGAGCGTACGATTAACGATTTATTTATGCGATAAACGAACAATAAAACGTGCACGTAATACGAAGACGAGTATTTTATGTCTTACGACGAATTCAGGTGTGTGACGTGAAAACCAAGCGCGCGGTAACGGTTTATTCTCCCGGAGGAGGTTTCGGCGCGCAAAATATTAAACGACGAATATTGTTACGACGTCCGTCTAATGATATTTACGTGTGCCGCCCATGAAATACAGTCCGAAAAATGTTCAACCGAAATGGATGGTCGTGTGTCCGAACCGAACCAACAACGATGGCTACGCGACGTTCGAGTAGCGTCAAAGCCGCCGAGTGATATTAATCGAACGTGATGCGATTCGGCGGCGGTTTTTCGCGCGATTACAACGTACCGGGGCAACGTTGCGACGCGACCGAATGATTAAAAACGGCGCGAAGTTAATAAATAGCACGCTTGGATTGTAAAACGACGGTAGTGAATCGATTAGTTACGGTTAGAATTAACTCGCGCTCGGTTAAGCGATGTAACCAATTTTGTCGATATTTTCGGTTTCGAGCGCGAAGAAACGTTTACGATTTCATTTCGACGAAAATAGATGAACGTTCGAAACGGGATTAACGAATACACGTAGCCGCCGTTCTCGTTCCCTGTTGCGGGTCGACCCGGCCGGTAATCGGCCAACGTCGATTTGTTTCCGTAAAAATCCGTTCAAATTTAAACCGGTACGTACGAAATTGACTATCCGTACGGATATATGTATTGATGAACCTTTTTTTCCCGTCAACGGGAACGATATCCGCATCGGCGAATCCTCAACAACAATCGTCGAGTTTACAAAAAGTCGACGGACAGCGTTCGAAACTAACCGTCCGTCTCTCCCGACGACGGTACAAATACATATAAAGCCGTCCCCTCAAGGGTCGCGACAATTGACGCGATTCGCGCGTTCGCGTTTCAATAGTGTCTATTACGGCGTTACGGCGGTAACGTTGTACCGATTCCGGGCACAAAACCAGTGCCCGACGGCCTCTTTCGGATGTCGATTTCGTCTAATCACATCGCCGCCGTTTCACTCGGCCGCGGTAAAAAATAAACAGCACGACGTTTCGCGGCGTACGATGCTTGGACGACATCGTAAAGGTACGCGCGGGGGTCGATAATAATTGTAATAAGGCAATTAACGAGCGTGCACAAATATTCGACAGCGCCCGCGTCATGGTTAGGACATTTTTATCGGTAATATGTATATTCGTACGCCGTAGTTCGTTTTTTAGTATTATTCGTAAATATTCGCCGTCGGTCAATTATCGCCATAGCTACGTTACCTAATATATCGTTAACGAATTTATCTCGTCTACCGTCCGTTAGTAATCGGTTTACGATCGTTCTCCGGGTGTCCCTGTTTCGACACGTGTATATCCACGACACAGTACGGTCCTAAAACGGTTTTTAAACGGGATAGTTTGATTCGGTTCATCCCCACGCGGTACGAAACGCGTAGTCGCGTTGTTATTAATCGAATTGTTTTCCGTAACGTCTTGCGTGAATTGTTTCATCTTTATTTCGTGACCCTTTATATATGTCCGATTTGTTTTAGATTCTCTCCTGTTTATTATACTCGTTATAACATTTTTCCACTCTCAATTACCTATCGGTTTTCTGAACGATCTACCCCGATATATATATATATATATAAGTACATAACTTGTACGTTCGCAATTCGTTTTATGTTCCCATCCATCAACATCGAGTGTAGGAAAAATTAACACTGGCGTCCCACGTGGAGGTATACATTTTCCCTCGCTATTTAACGTACACGAGTTGTGCTCGAAAAGTAACGGAAATTTTTTTATTTCGCGGATTTGTCCGATTGTCGACATTTTACGACAAAAATACATATTTATTTCGTTTGATTTTCAATCGCACGTTTCTGACCAGTCTACAATGCAGCAAACCGAAAGTAGCCGATTATGCCGACGATCATCGTGGCAATATTAATAAGGACTCTTCAATTGCTTCGTCGAACTTACGATTGTAACTCGTGTCCGAGTGACGTGAGTATTGGCGAGTCAAAACGAATATTGTTTTTTTAACGACGCGTTAATTTCTATTTCAGATAAAGTCAAATATTTGGGTTTAAATCTAGACAAAATACCGACTTGGATAGACGCATATTGGATAACTAAGTGACTGACGCGCTTAGACCGCTCGTAAATTAGTAAATAAACGTAACACCACGCCGAACACCGAATTGTTGATGTACAAAACCTTACTTAGTCCTATGAGGGACTTTAGCTTTATGTGTGTGTGTGGTAGGGGAGGAGGTGGGATCGGTGAAGAAATCTAATACTAATAAAACGCGAGCGTTTCGAAATATCTCGTTACCTAGACGATTATCCAACGCGTCACCATTTAGTAGCCTCTAACCCTATATAACGATTTTTGTATAAAAACTGTATAGAGGAAGAAGAAGCGCGCCTCTTTTATTTACGTTTCCGTAGTCCGTAGCAAATCATCCCAACAAAAGATCTTTCCGTCCAAACGTTTCCAGGGAATCTTTCACGTGGGCTAAAGAGAAAGTGCCGCTTTTTGCAAAACCCTATAACTTAACGTATTTCTAAATAAAATAATAATAATAACGACAGTAACGGTAAAGTTAGTAATTGAATAGTAATTAAGTCGGGTGGCTACTAAATCAACCCCTAATCACGTCAAATGACTATCATCACGTAAACGGATTGCGCATCATTTACGCGCAGATCGTTTATTTCGTACGAAAATTAAAAACGCCGTTTAATTGTTCGTATTATAGCGTACACTACTCGGATACTCCGAATTATTTCGAGTCGACCGATTCGCCGCATCAAAACCGGACGGTTCGCTATGTTGGCGCCGTACGGGGCGGGCGCGTAATCGTATATTAAGTATACGCCGCAGAGCCACAGACGGGACACACGTACCTATGAGAGTGGCTCGTCCGCCGACGCCGGCGTTGTTCACGAGCACGTCAACGCCGCCAAACGTTTCGTCAACCCATTGGAACGCTCTTATGATCTCCTCCTCGTGACACAAGTCCACGTTTAACGGGTAGAGATCCATCGTTTTCGCTTCGTCTTTAAGTTCCTGCAATAATAATATCGATATACGTGGTCGGTGTACACATAGCGGCGGCGGCTTTGAAACTTTTTATCGTCTGTTGGCAAATGAACGCGGCGGATTTTTGGGAATTTGACGTTTCGTCGAAATTACGAGCGCAACCGGCGCGCTAAATATCGAAGGGGCGTGGTGGAAGAACGAAAACGTAATTTGATCGAAACCGTATCGGCCAAGCGTCGAGGGTTAATGCGTGGAATTAATTAACCCTCCTCAATTGTAATTACCTCTATAATATTTTGAAAATTCCGAGTGGCGCGTAAATAATAAAAATATCGCGTCAGTCGTATTTCGTTAAAATCGGCGGACATTCGTTTGAAAACGCGATTTTCAAATATGACGGCTGTTTCGTCGACCGGTAATTTCTTTTTGATATACGATTTTGAAATACGTGTTGCCGAGACGCGCGAACGTTTAAACGTTTACGGGTATCTAAGTAAGTATCTCGTAAGTACGTTTGCCCGGGCGAAATAATAGCGTTCGCGTTTTGTACCGAGTTTCGAAATCGCGCCGTACGCAGATTCGAACGGTACGATGGGTGTGGGGTGGAGGGGAGAGAAGCGTTAATTTTTAAAAATAATTATGTTTAAGAAACTAACGTGTTTTAACGAAGGGTCGCGACGGGACAGCAGAACGGAATTGACGCGCACCGGAGTTGTTCAACGTGTATGTTACGCGCTATAATGAAAACGACGAGCGTTTTCTTTCGGAGACCTACGCGAAATGGCCGTAAGGAGGAGACACGGGACGCTAATTTCGCGCTTATAACTTTATTAGTAATTACCGGCCGATAAAACGACTTGTCGCCCGAACGTTTCCAATCGTATAAGGTATTGAAAAATACGCGTTATCGGGTATATTTTTGAAAATCGTCTCGAGTATTACGTAATAGCTATTATATACGTACACCTATAGGATGTACTAAGAGGATAGACGATATCTATACGTACGTAAACGGTAAGTATAGACGGTCCTCTCCATCTCGTTTTTATCACACCACACTACGCGGCGTGTGCAATAGAGGAGAGTGTGAACGTATAAAAAAACTACGCGCGTGTCTTACATAAGCGATATAATACGCGAAAACCTGTTCGGTCGATTCGTTGGAGCCCCATTTTTTGTTTACTACTACAACGCCGTCGTCGTCCGCGTCTGGACGCCTCGCGATTTCGCATTTCTCTCGTGGGAACCGGTGGCGCGCCGAAGTTTCGTCCGCGATTTACTCGCCGACTGTTTCGTTCGTATCGTCCACGACCCGCATACCGATTTTCCGCGCGAACCGACGATTGCTTTTTTGGTCGTTACCCGAATATTCATTCGACCGGTCGGCCCGATATTATTGGAACACGAACGTCTAATTTTTTTGTCATCGATACTATAAACGATAATAATTATCGCGCGTGTTAACCGCCGCACTGACTGTAGTACGAAACGCTTCGGACGCTTACCGGTTATTTCCGAAAATACCGAGCCGCTAATAATGTAGAAAAAAGTCGACGCGTAAAATACTTCAATAGCGTGTATCGTAAAATGAATATAATTACGATTGCGTAACGAAACAACGTTCGTTGGTTGTATGTCTGCAAAAATATCGTGAACTCTACTCGACCGATTTCGGTTTTACCCTGAGAGAATTAAGCTACTTTTTATCAAAATCGGTCGAGTAGTTCTCAAGATGTTTACTGACGTTTCGCCGTGGCAAATTTTCGTTTATCCGGTACGATTTAGCTATTATTATCAAAACGAATTTACGAATTTCCAAATTCGTAATTTTTGTTTACCGTAGTTTTTAACGACGTATTACGTTTAAAACGTTACGTAATGGTTTCACGACGTTTCATCGGTATTGCTTTTGTATTATACGTATTCAGTCTAATTTGTATTCCCCTTTAACGTCGAGGAATTAGAAGGGTTTATTTTTTATATTTTAATAAACTTATTAGATACAATCGATTTAAGTTTTACAATTACAAAAAGAAGCGAAGAACAACACAAAACAACAACAAAAAACAAAAACGAGAAACCAAAAAAAAAAACGGATTACAAAAATTTTAATATCGAAACCAGACTGAGATATATAGGAATTAGAAGCGTTATTGGAATTATAATTTACAATTAGAAACTGTTGTTGTTTGACAACGGTTAGATTAATAATCAATTTAACTTGACGCTAAATAACGCGAATAGGTATAAATAATTTAGGTAACGTACAGGTACAAGTACCGCTTACAAGTGCACGTTTTGCTAACGTTAATGAACCTAAGCGTACCACCACATTGTCGAATAACCGAAATTGTTTTTATTCGTATCGCGCCGCTATATTACATGGCCGAATATATTACTGTCTTTCTATACGATTGTTCAGGTGACTTTTGTCTGCCCGTCACGACGAAACGAAGTGACGAAATTTTCTCCAATGGCGATTGTTTTTTCTTTTTTAATAGTTCCACATAACCTACCGAAATCGAATTCGTCACGGCAGAACATCGGGCCATAAGCGCCGATTAGGGCTGACGAATGTTTCGATAAACGTCCTCGAAATAAGATTTTAGGCGTATAATTGTTTGCCATACGCCGTAAATGTAAAGCGTGTTTTCCAAATAAAAAATTCTATCTATATCGTTCTGTAGTGGCGTACTTAGATCTGAGTTTTGGTGGGCGGGGGCTAATTTTTAAATAAATAAATTGGACGACCCTAACGAAACAAGACCCATTATAAACTTGAATAGATTATTGATTTTTAATAAACGCGTTATATTATAACGTGTATTGGAAGTTTAAAAACGTTTAATTTTTTCGTTGTTATCGACCAAAAATAGACGTTTCCTGATAAATTAATTCTTCGTAAACATTTTCGAGGGGTGGGGGTGGGAAGAGGTTTATTCCCGAAACACACCCTCCGTTAGTACGCCACTGTCGTCCTACATTTCGGAATGTAACGAGAAGACGACTGACTAGGTTAGTGTGTAACGTCGTCACTAAGTAGTCGCGTTGTCGCCGACTGTTTATACGTATCGCGTAATATTTTGCCCAGTTCTTCCCAAGCCGCGGTCTATTTTAAATAAAACCGTAAAACGAATAATTTCGATTAATTTCGTTCGAATACGATTCGAATAACGTTTAATTCAACGGTGAATAAAATCACGCCGTAACGAGCCAGCCTCTGAACGAATTAACGCGGTATATTATAACGCGTTATAGGTGAGGGGGACGCCTATTTGATATACGCGAGTATAGACATTAAACGAGCGATACACGTAATATACGCGCGTACCGTTTTAAGCACAAAGAGAACGCGTCGGCTATCGTACGGCGAGCGTGTTCGTTGTTATTTATTATACCAATCGAATACGAAAACGCGTTCCTATTTTGTTACTCCGTTTGGGAAGCGATACGTTTCGTTTCCGGCGGCGTTCGTATTACGAGAGTTTTCCGGCTTTCTAGCGGTTTTACTACGTGGTTCGTACCGCGCCGTAATGTTCACAAACACGGTCGCGGTAATGTAACGGTCGTCGCGTACTCACCAACAAAAGCTCGGTCTGTTTGTCGATGGCCACGACGGTGAGCCCCAGGTCTAACAGTCTCTTGGTAATGGCCATGCCTATGCCACCGTTGGCGCCGGTCACGAACGCCACTTTGCCTGTCCACCGGTTCATGTCGGCGGTAGTATTTATATTTCGTTTCAACGCGCCGAAACGAGAGCCGCAGATGTTTCGTTTTCGCGGACGTAGCGCGCGATCGTTAGACGATTACTACTACTATTATTGTTATTACTATTACCGCACGCGCGCGCGCGCATGTGTGTGTGTACGCGTGCCGAGATAATTAGCGTTATTTTCACAAGCGGGTCGGTGTCGTTGTCGGGTGGTCGATCGGCGCGACTTTGGCGGGCGTCGTCTGATGACTGCCATCGGTGTTTGGGACTACTTGACGCGGCTTTCCTCTCTCTCCCCCCCCCATCCCCCGTCGCCGCCGTCGATGGATTACTTAACCGGCCACGGTGTCGCCCGTCGCTTGCTCAACTGGCGGACAGTCGGTCGTATCGTCCGTGGTGAAATTGCGGTCCCGGTAGATCGCAAAAACGTAATTATTATTAACGGCGTTCCCTCTACTCCGCGTGTGCCCTGCGGCTGATTACAAAAACGCTATACGCCAGACGAAATTTGCCGACCGAATTACACCGATAAATAAAAACGATAACCAGTCGCGTACTCGTGGAGAGGGTCATCGCTTTCCACTTCTCACCCACACCCCTCCACACATATACGCGTACCGAATAACGGTCCCGAGTCGTGATAATGCGAGAGTTGTTAACCTTTTTTGGGTCGTGATTAATAATGCAATTACGATTCCCCCCTCCCCTTTTTTTATTTATCGGCAATACCCTCACTGGGCCGGAATGCCCGAAGGCAATACTTCGGACCAATGAGACGCCATCGTTTATTGAAAAACAATATTTACGAAAATGATTTTACAAAACGATCATCCTTAATGGGAAAGGCGAGTACGTGAGCTATCTTCACGTTGTTTTACCTCGCCCCCCCCCCCGTACATCGAATCTAATTTACAATAATTCCTAAAAACTAACATTTCTTAAGAACTATCACACGAATGTTGCGCAGTGACAGGACAATCCCCTGCCACCGAGCGGCCATTTATGTCTTCCTTTAGATAGCTTAAGCTAACACACGAGTGGAGCGGAATCAGGACAGTCCCCTGAGACGGCACCACTTACATCGTCCTTTACAAAAACAAAATGAATATCAAAACGTTCCTTCCGTCACCGATTTTGCGGCCTAGCCGCTACCTCCTCCTGCGGTCACAACGACGCGACGGAGTTGTCACGCCAAGAGTTTAATCTCCAGCTAGCCCTACCTACCACCCTCCCGAAATAGAAAAAACGATATCGTTATTTTCCAGAAATGATCACCGTTACTTGTCGCTATTACTCAATCAATAATAATCGGATTATCGGAAATCGTACCGCGACACAGAATACCGGTCGCGTCTAAAAAGATATACGCGCAAAGTTCGCGGCGTAACATTTATATTAATTCGTCGAAACTTAAATATCGTTATTAATTACGACAATTAACGGGGAAATCTAAAAATGACGGGAATAGTTTAAAATACTTGTTCGTTACTTAAAAAATGCGCCGAGTATCTATGGACCCTCCAGAGGTCATGGACCGCCGGTTAAAAACTCGGCGGGGTTAGGTTAAAAATGCTTAAAAGGGTTAAAACGCTGGATTTTTCACACATAATTGTTATTTACGTTTTAAATTTTTAAATTACCGATTAATTTGTCTAATTTTTTGAAACGTTCCTCCTAATGTAGAAATGTATCGCGTGTACATATTTATTATTTGATCGACATTATATAGACCATATGACTAGTATATAGTTTATAAAATAACGTATTAGCAACGATAATTGATATTTGTATTTGGTTTATATTAACGCTGTAATATTGTCAGAAGGCTACTTTTCGAAGGTATTTCATTTAAGTGGACAGAAAAGGGTGTACGAAACGATTGTTAACGAAAGAAAACGAATATATTTCCCTGCTCCCGTCACCCTCGGCACGTAACGATGGTTTAGGTACGCCGCCGACGATCTACGCCTTACCGAATAATATCGAATTTTAACGAAATATTCGCCCAATGGATCGCGCTGCGTTGGGTCACCGCCCGTTCTAATTGTAGAGGCCGACACGTTGTTCGAGGTCATATGTCGCGTAATATGAACTCCACGGGTTAAAAAGTTGTAAACGATGTCACAGATTGATTACGGATACACGGCCGGCGTTAATGATTGTACGGCGCGGCGTAAAAACATCCGACAGTTAACACTATTCTGCACGCTCTCCGGTATTTTTGATATCTAAGTTACGAAAGCGGTGTACGTTCAAGGATAACCTTCCACGTCTACTTGTCGCTTTCGACAGAAAAAGAACCCTACCGATCCGGCGGACAATCGTTTTTCTCTCTCGGTGTTTTTGCCTGGTCGTCTTCGAGTACGCGGTTTTTTCGTTAACAATTTTGGCATTCGGGTTACGACGAACGTACGCGAGTTTATAATTGCGCAAGGGCAATTAAGTTAGATTTAACGTTATTGACGTTCGATTAATGCTAAGAGCTTGAATATTATCGTAAGATATTATACGTACGTGCGTTACGTATTATTCGTTTTCGTTTAAACATAACAGATCTAGTAGAATTAACCGTAAATATCATTTATCTACAAAAAATACTCGTATCGAGCGAATTTCGGTCCATTAGCGTCTCGAAAATAATCGTTATTGGCTCTTGTCGCGCATTTTTTTTTTTCGTTTTTGATAATACGTAAAATAACTTAAGGGGGTGGGGGTGTCACGAAAAAATATTGCTTTTAATTCCATAGGCCATTTTACTAAAATGTATGTAAAGCTAAATGTACACGTTTGTATGAGGTAAATTTGTTCGTCCGTTTCTCGAAAACCACCGAGTGGTCTCCGATGTTTCATAAAAGACTTCTCGTAAAGTTTGTAGCTATAAATCGAAAAAGTTAGAAAAGTTCAAAAGCTAACCAAAAAAACAAACAAATCAGCAACGGAACTACGCGTATAAAGTGAACGTTTGTTCGTTAATTATTTCATAAAAATCCGTTCGAATCAGTCTATATCGTTATCGAATTTTCCGTAGACATTTTTTTAGGTACAACAATTTCAAATGTCGGTACGTTTTGGGAACATTTTAGGTTATCCGGTATAGTTAATTTAAAAACGAATATTAAATATTCGTGTACCTACTCCGGTAACGGGTTTAAGTACTCGAGTAGGTCGAAAATATTAGTGTTCTTTAATTCGTAGATGTGTACGTCTATGTGTTAATACGGTTGGTAATGTATCGCGCGGGTTAATATTATTTTAATCATTTCGTCGTTATCGTTAAAATGAACGCGTTGTCTTGTTACGCGCTACTAGATGGCCGTGTAGTCCTGACATTGATCCCCGGGGTAGAAAATAATAAAACGTATACATTATTATCTTCCTGTAATCGTCGAAATGCGTTTTATAAAATAAAGGTTTGCCCCTGAATACGGGTTTTGAGTATCTTATTTAATAATTTACTTAAATATAATTACGTAGCAAGTCGACGTATGGTCCATAAATAATTTAAGGTTGGAACAAGTTGTACTTCTTACCTAAGAAGTAGATTCTCAAGTGACGGAAAAAGCGGAATAAATATAACGCGCAGGATTAAGAAGCTTTTAATAAAAAGCGAAATTTTTTTACCGTCAACCTAGTATGTACGAATATTACAAATGCGCTAATGGAAAGCTTCGTGTGGAGCGTGGCCTTATACGAGACAAAGACACGGACTACACTGAAGGTTGGGAAAACCAAAATAGTAGCGTTTGAAGTATGGCGATGGAGAAAATCGCCGAGAATTTCGTGGACACATAATGTATGAAACGATGAGGTTTTTAGATGGACGAATACGCAAAAGTCAATGTGGAATGCGCTTAGGACAAGAAGGAAAGTGTGTATTGGACACTTAATAAGCAATAGACATTGCTACATTAATAACCGAAGGAAACCTAAGAGGTAAAACAGGAAGACCCAGACACCGTTTGTAAGGCAAGTGACGGAGAAACATAAATTATATAGGGAGCGTAAAAGAATAATAAGGGAGAGAAGAAACGTCAGTCGTTAAACCGATCTTGGGATTAATAAAGAAAAAAGTATTAAACGATACGATACTGCGCAGACACTCGCGTGTCTTCTTTATCTTTCTAAATAATATTACATTTAATAAGCGAGTTTCGGATGTGAAAATAATTAAAACAAAACGACCAAATAAACGCGTTTATTGAAGTGAAAATACGCAGAAAAATAATCCGAATCCACACGTTTAGTATACTAGATGACGTTGTTATTTATTAATTTAAAAACAAATTTTAATTTAACAAATTGAAAACGAATTAAATATATATTTTATACTATTAAATCTAGTTAAAGCCGACGAATTTTTTTCATATTCCTAGACAATGGGTGGGAAACGACCTAAAATTGCGAAGAATGCCACGAATAGGATCCGTGTGCATGAAACGAATTTGTAGCTGGGGAAACTTCGGGTCAACTACAACGCCGAAGCTCTCTTTTACTCTCGATAAAAAAAAATTTTCTCGTCGATCGTATCGATACATACACGAGTGTGTATACGTAAACGCTTTGAAATCCGAGCACCAGGCCAATCGGATATGGCGAAATTTGTCGGTATAATTTCGTTTACGCTGTCCGAAGTCGCGCGCTTTCTTTCAGTTGCATAGTAAAACGTTACGAACCAAATTACGTCTGCGGCGCGGTTAATACACAACCGATACATTGTATATGTAACCGCAGCTGGGCGTGTGTCGCACTAGGTCTGTGGGCCAAGGTGGTTTAGTGTATATGTAGAGGTACGATGTGCGTGTGTTTAAAAAGAATCGTATTACTGTTGTATCGACGGGTACAAGTCGTGTACATAATGATATGTTATTACGCGTTATATATTGTCGAATAACGGTCGTAACGTTACCGACAACCGTGTTGAATATCGTAATCGGACTTCGGTATTTCGCGCGTGGTGGTCATCGCCGAGATATAATATGTCGTTATAAAATAACGTACGTAACGTTACTATAACGTAACGAACCGCGTAATATTATGGATAGGTCTAAAATAGGGGACGTCACGCCCGTGCGAATCACGTTCGCGTGGATTATTATTGTTACGACGACGGCGGTAATCGTAGCGCGAGTGAACAGGTTTTTGTTCGCGGAAGGGGAGGAGGAGGAGGAGGAGGGGGGTTGAACGTTCTTTTTACCTCGTCCGAACCATTTATACCGCGTATTCGGGATTCCATTTGGCAAGTAAAACTAGAGACGATAAATGTACGCGTGAGGAGTCGGTATTTTCAAGCTCTTGAACGAACCGAAGAATGTATTATCGGTTTCAGGACGTGATTTTTCAATTTTTTTCCCGCGAACATTGACAAGAGCGCTCGGACGATCTTGACCCGCGTCAATTACGTTCCGGTAGCGAATCGTATCTAGTCGGTAGTTCGTTCGGCGTGCTCTGCCTGCCCAATACTTTCCTGATGCGTAATTCAATACACAAAATCTTTTTTCAAAATAATAATATTTCCGTCTACGTAACGCGCTCCGGCCAATATTCACGTTGTTCACGGCGCGTGGTTACCTTTTTTTTTGTTTTAAATTTTTCGACACGAGAAAAAAAATATATACATAATTTAGTGAAACGAATCGAAAAACCATATTGTAACAAGAACCCCAAACGAAATACTTCATTTCGTATAAACATATACGTATATAGGAAAATGCAATAGGGAACACTTAGCGTTTGATTCCGTAAGCTAACTTTATTTTTCTAATGGAAGTATATAACACATACGTATACACTTATTTTCTAAGCGCGTTACGGAGTTCCCAATATTTAATCAAAATAGAAGTGTACGGTGTTGTCCATTAATCGTGTCTTCGGCGATTCCCGTTAGAATATTATACGTTTCGTTATTTACGTACCATATACACGAGTCATGAGAATGTACACTTTTGGAAAGAAAAACAGATAATAAATTTCGTAATACCTATATTTCGTAACTTTAAAATAAGAAAAGGTATTATTTCCAAATAACGAAGAAATAATTGCGTTCCATTTAACAAACGCTTTTATTATTTGTATATATTTCAATAGTCGTTAATTCGACATTAAAAAGAAACTAACGAACAATTAACGAGTTTTAATTGGTATGAAAAAAAAAACGAATTCCACTAATTGGAAAACAAAACGTAACCTATAACCATTAAAATGTAACCGATAAGTAAATCGTTTACAAATATCACGAACACGGCGTAATAATTCTTTAATTTGTCATTTTCGAGTTCGTACGAATTGTTTTTTATTCATCTTATCTCGATACGTTTTTATCGGTTATTTGATCAACGATACGTTTCCACGAAACCGTCGAGTTCCTATCGAGAATTACAGAGGCAATAATTTTCGAATAAATCATTTTTATCTCGTTAATATGCCGCGATACGATAATTAAAACATATTATTTACGCCGTTAACTGACGTTTATTTTTACAGCGGAACGTCGGCCATGTTACTCGAATAGTTTTAATACCGTCCGTATATTACTTATAACGCGGTAAAAACGACGGACGCGAATGTTGATCGTAGATTAAGCGGTTCCCTGAAAACTTGAAAGACCGCTCGATGGAACGCGTACGTCGATCTATTTTCATTTTAACTACCCGTCGAACATTTTACGCGCGAATATTTCTCGCGCACCACTGATTCAGAGGGTAATCGGGTTACGTAATGTTTCGCGCTTCGATATTTGTTTTGATATTTTCGAACGGGGGTTCGTCGTGTCAACGGCAAATAAAGAAACTGAATCGGATTCGTAGTTTAACGGTTGTGGTTGTGAGGGGGTGGGAGCCCGAAACATTTTTGCGGGCCACCACCACCTCGCTATATTGTTAAAAAGTAGTCGAGTCTTCGAGAGTTAAAATCTTAATCGATTTATTTTACACATATCGCGATATTGTAGTACATATTGCGGCGAAGGGCTAACCGTCCCGCATTACGCGCTCGAAATCCAAGCACGAAAATCCGATAAAAAAACTTATAATTATCGTTCGCCCGCTTACAAAATACGCGCGGATATTGTTTAAACGGTTACATATACATATTGGCCACCGAATAAACATTTTGGCCATCCCTACGTGCTCGAATCGAACATAATATACTTCGTTCGAAATATTCGCGTAGGAACGTTGATTACCGTGATTTCCGTACAAACCCGAACGTTTAAAATCGCTTTTACGATTAACGAAGAATTATCGTCGTCCCGTTACTAAGTTCAATCGTTCCAATTTGTTATTCAAAACGGTGCATCGATTGGAGAAATTTCCCCGCGAAAACGTAACGTTCGTCGGCTATTTTTACCCTCTGGTTCGTAAATGCGAAAACGTAATATTTCTAACGCCCGAATTATAATAGTTTCGGGACGCGAACGGTCAAATCCATTGGCGCGTGTAAGTACGAAGATGAAACGAACGTATTAGACGAGACGCATTTTAACGCCGTGCGTACAATTGAACGTTCGTTCCGAGGTAAATCGATTTAAAATTATATATATAGCGAATATATAATACGCTCGGGACTCCGGCGTTTTTATTTACTTCCCGTTTATCAGTATTTGGACTTCGAAATAGTTACGCATTAGGCAAAATCGTTTATTTTACGACGAAACCGGATTTGTTTTCTCAATTATGCAATTACATATATATATATATATATACTTAGATATTACGAAGTACCGCTACTTGTTATTGTTTCCAATCAGAACTCGTACATTCTATATTACGGTCTATACAATGGTCAATGACCTATATTTATATATAAATATTTCACCCGCGGTGAAGGTCTCTGTTGTACACTACACTCTTGATTACGGCGATTATATCGCCAAATAATATATATATATATATACACGTATAATCCATAATTCGCTTAATAAATCGAAATATCCGTCGGGTGTGTTTTTGGTTTTTTATGATTAATCAAAAACACGTTGAAATTTCGCGACGAATACAATATTTTCAATTAACACGTTTATACGACGAATATTTATAAAACGTCAATAAAGCCTTAGGTTAACTATATTTATGAAATCTAAACATTTTCAATTAATCTCGGCTAAATGTGTGCGTATATATGTTACGGGCAAAAGTCGAAATCGGGTAAACCTCAGAAATGTCCCGGGGCAAAACGGGAATCAATTAATTTAGAAAGTGGAATGAAGAATTAGGATTTTGTCAATTTCGAAAATATAGCGCGTGTCATTCCGGCATCAGACAATCCCCATATGAAGCCACGTTTGGAAAAACGTTAGCCTCGGATTAAAAATGTCATTTTTACCCTGCGACGAAATAAACAATATAAATTACATTTATATAAAATTAAAGAAGAAGAAATATTTTCGTTAAATGTTAAAATATGTTGTTTTCTTTGTTATAGAATAAAGTTAATCTAAGTTAATTTAAATTATAAAATAAACCAACTATTTAAAATTATATTATTGACACGTTTAAAACTTCAGATCTTCAAACATTTTTTTGGAGGGGGGGAGGATGGAAACTCTTTTATCCATATGGTATCGGCAATACACTCATTGTCCGGGAAGCTTGAGAACAATACTTCACACAGTGGATCGCCAACGTTTATTGTTTACAAAAATTGCAAGAAATAAACAAATATTCTTGACAGGTGGGGGAAACCCTTAACACCCCCCCCCCCAAATACATTATTGGGAAAATGAAATGAAACTGAGATTATGAAAATAAAAGGCACACGGTATTTCGTTCGAGATTTGCTGGTGCGTTTCTGAGGTTTGCCCGATTTTGACTTTTGCTCGTAACACACACACACACACACACACACATATATATATATATATATATATATATATTTAGACGAACTTATTAGGGCCTAGTTCCGTATCGAGAAAATGAAAGAAAATGTTTTAATTTAAACGTTTCTCCACAGACGTCTTGGATTTTCAGGAGATCCGTAAATTAAAATTTGAACAAAAAGGCTTCTCATTGATACAGGTATTTTTGATAACGCAGATTCTCGTAATCCTTCTATCCATTGTTGATCGTGGTAAGTCAAGCCTCGTAAGGCTTGTTTATACGTCTGATATTGGATGTCTGCTACGGTTCGAAGGTCTTTAAAACTTGTTGCATCTTTTACATGAAATAGTAACAATCGCAAGTGGTAAGTGAATATTCAGTCGTTGTACATTATAAATTTTTTTTTAATTTCAAAAGCAAATAATCGCCAGCATGCTCCTGGTGGCGTAGCACAACGTCCTTCAATGTATGTATTTGCTTCATTATAAATCAGCGTCCTTTGTTCTACAATTTTGTTCGATGCGCAGTCGTGTCCTTTATAAATGTATTTATAAAGATATTTCACAGCCAAAATACTCCCTACGTGCTCAACGTTAATATGACAAATGGTTTCAGTAAATATGCGTTGTAGAGGGCTACATGACGATTATCTCGTGTTATACGACGACCGTCTATGTCTTTGCGATAAACCGCATGTTCGTGTGAAAACTGGGGACTATTAGGGTCCAACTGTGGATTATAGCGTCGTCAGTAATTTGGTTTACCATCAACTACTAAAGATGTATCTTCCTGGTACGATTTTGAAAAATCGAATCAACATTTTGTTCTTCCGTTTTTGTGAACCATATACGTTGCATTGGGATTTAAATCGCCACATGGGTTGTGAATCATCCATTTGAGTACTCATTCTCTTAACTCTAAGTCATAATTTCCGGGTATTTCGGATGAAATCAAGTCATCGAGTTCTTCTGGTTGATAAATCTGGTCATCAGACGTCATAATTATAAGCAGATGCATGTGTGGAAGTTTCTGAAGTTCTATAGTGTATACAAAAGCCGATACCTTTCCAAAGACTTGTTTTTAATCTAAATCTTCTATTAGTTCGTAAAATTTTAACTTAGTAGCTCGAGCCACGATATCAGGACGATCCTGTGGAAGCTGTTGCAAGATTGTTCCATCTTCTAAATGTATTTGCAACGCCTGTTTTATTTCTGTCCAGTTAGGATTCGATGTCACAGTGATAATAATATTATATAGTATAATATTACATAATATAATATTATATAATATTATATTATATAATATAATATTACATAATATATTATTACGTAATACGTTTTTTACTGCTTGAAAACACGGATAAAATGACGTTTTCTAAAAATGAAACCCTGCTAGATCGATTTATCACCCTCGAAATCCCCTGAATACTAAATTTCATGAAAATCGTCGGAGCCGTTTCCGAGATCCAGATTATATATAATATATATACACACACACACACAAAAACATTGCTCGTTTAAAAGTATTAGATACCTATCGACAATTTCGAGATCATGGTAGCCATGATGTCCGTAGTAATTGTATAAGTAAAAGCTTCACATTCATACTCTGGCCATGTTACTTAGACTATTGACTATAACATAACATAATAGTAATAATTAATAAGTAGACATCATAATGTAATATTAATAAGCAAATATATTTTGTATAAGATTAGGAATCCCGTCTATTGCTAAATATTTACGCATAAGTAATCGTGTATACAGCGCAACATTTATATATCGTCAAATAAAACGCGTAATATTATATTAATTTATTATTTAGGTTCGTCGCTACTTATCTAAATACATTAGTCCAGATAAGTATAGTTTTCATTTAGATAACAACAAACGTCTTATGTTCCGATTAAGACAAACAGGATACATATATTGTATACATATACATATGTATTGTTTTACACAACAATATTTGAAAATTTACAACGTCGACAGTTCTATGCTTGTTCGGGTTTGATTCGAATTAAATCTTCTCCGGGATGATATCTATTGTATTTACAATAATCATGTATCATACAATACAATAATCGTATTTTTAAAAGCTTTATTTTTCGTTATGGGTCTTTATTATATGTTGTTTTAGATCTTTTTTCTTTGAAAATAATCGGCAACAACCTTCACATTGGAAAAACCTTTTTCTCGTATGGGCGAGCTCATGTTTATCCAATTTCCATTTCTGACTAGACGATTTATTACAGGCCTTATGTTTCAAAGGACTTTCTTCTGTATTTATTTCCAGATGACATTCTAAGGAATGTGGCACAGGAAATATATCATTAGTCAAGGTCTTATTATACGATGTATGTTCTTTCAACATCGTGGGAAATAATTTACTGGTGACCATATGCTTCGATGACTTTTCTTTACTATGAGTAATCTTATGTGAATTTAAATTTCGTTTTCTGGCAAATGATCTACTACAGATTTCACATCGATATGGTTTCTCTCCAGTATGGATAATTGAATGGGAATCTAAATACCATTTTTGACAAAATGATTTATCACAGATCTTACATTTGTAAGGCTTACTATTAGTATGAATCATTAAATGCTTTTTTAAAGTTTGTTTTCTAGAAAATAATTTATTACAGACATCACACTGAAAGGGTTTTGACTTGTTTATAGCATGAGTAATCATGTGTGAATCTAAATTCCATTTTTGACGAAATGATTTATCACAGACTTCACATTTCAAAGGTTTACTCTCAGTATGAATCATTATATGTTGTTTCAATTTTTGTGAGCTGGAAAATAATTTATTACAGACACAACAAATACATATATGCTTTTTTATGTGACTATTCAATTCACATTTCTGAAAAAATGTTGTATTACAAAGTTTGCACTTGAAAGACCTTTTCTCAGTATGATTTTTCTTCTTATGTGTACATAATTGAGATATAGTATTAAATGATTCGTTACAAACATCACAATTAAACGGGACTTCTTCATAATAAGATCTCTTATTATATGTATTTAAATTATTTTCTTCAAAGTTGTCCAATATATGACTGGAAAAAAATATAATCAAAAAAGATTATTATTCAATGTTAAGTAATTAAAGTATATTAATAACAAACAAATATTGAATATCAAAAACAAAATTTATTATATTGAAACTAGAAATTAATGTAAATTAATAATATCGTAAATCATTTAAAATTATAACATTATTTTTTGTGTTAAAATATATTATAAAAACATTTATAGTCAATAAAATTATTCAGCCACAAAGATCACAAATTAAAACAGGTATTATATATTTTATAACATTATAAAATGATTTTTAAATAATGCGAATAACCATGATAACGTTTTTTATAATTTAATTATAGTCATATAATATATGTCATAATGCGCTTAATTTTTTCGTCTAGTAGACTAATTTTCAGTAACCTGTTTTCCTTTGATCATTATTACTGATTACCAATTTAGACCAGCACATACCTATATATCTTTCAATGCAATTTGTTTTATTTTATTGCTTAAAGGTTGGTCTTCATCACAAAATTTTTCAAAAATCAAACCAATCGTTTACTTTTACTAACTGTGTTAAGTTAAACTGGTCTAATTTATATTTTTAAAATAATTTTCTATTGTTTTCTACATTTTCGTCAGATGTTATTAAAAAATATTTTTGAAATTAATAACAAGTATTTGAAATAACGACATTTTGTTAATTTTAGGCTACCATAAAAAGTTGTATATTTATTAATTTTATAATTCATCCGATGAAAATACGATTTAAATTATGTTGTTAATTTTACTCGGATATGTATTTTATTTAAGATTATTTAGAAAATCATAGTTATGAAAATTCATATATGTCAATTACAAAATAAAATAATTTGTTATCGTGCTGTTTTATATTTGACTACAATTGCTACAATGGCCATGCCCTCTTTTTACTTTATTTTTCGAAAAACTTTTTTAAGCTATAGGGCATTATGGCTCTATATCGGTCTAGATTATTTGTTTACCAAAATCAATAAATTTTATTCTTACTGCAAAAAGTTCTTATAATACAAATATGTGAATGTATATATAAAATTGAAATGTATACTTATGTTACTGAGTATCATTTTATAATATTGAAAATTTGTTCATATACAAAACATGTTGAAAAATACTCAAACAAAATGTATTATAAATTTTGTTTAAAAGCTACAGACTATTTAAATAGATCGTCTTCAAAATAGTGTCTTTTAACTTCTATACAAGGTTTCCAACAATTTTAAAACCATCATTGTATTTTTCCAGTTTTAGCTCTTCCATCACATTACAAAATCCAAGTTTCAACATTCATAGTTGATTTTGTAAAATTTGAGTCATTCAAAACTTGATTTTTTAGTTCTTCCATTTGGTCCACTGGTAACAATTTCGATACTAATCTTGTAGTTACCTTTTTTCAACCAATCTGCCTGTTAAAATTGAACAACAAAAACTAATTGATATGTCCAACTTCATTGATTACTTCTCTAATAGTTAATAACGTCCATCGTTTCTAAATTTTTCTTAAACAAAAGCAATGGTATAAATTGTTAGCGATGTTAAGGTCTGAATATTAGTCAACTACCGTGGAATTCCAATATTTTTTTTAAAAATTTCAACCAATCAAAAGTTACACGATAAATTAAAGAGCATTATATTATCAATTGTCTTCAATAGCAAACTTTATCAAGTTAAAAGTCATAGTAATGTTTTTATCGATTTTGAAACAAAATGTATTACATGCGCATTCTTCAATTTATCTCATCTTGAAATCGCGATTTTATACAATGTCTAAATTCAAAGACGTACTGTTAATAACTGGTTTAAGATAACCACTTCAATTATATACTAAAATACTGGAAATTATCTCTAGTTTATTTTTGTGAAACAATATTACCATTAGTCTTAAAAGGTTTTCTATAAAAAAGTTTAGGTATTTTTGGAATACACCTCACTGTCACTTTTTTAATGATTTGATCAAAATACTGACGTTATATTTATTGTAAATTATATAATGATTAATCATTTGTAATATTTGAAGTAATTAGAGCTCTTTGTTTTTTTTCCATTAGTTTTGGTAAATAAATTGTATATTTATCATAGCGTATGAAGCATGTAACTATATACCTCGCAATTGCCCCCTCCTTTGGAAACACTGCAACACTGCCCTCAAATATTCTACATTATTCACACTATGGGTAATAAATAAGATAAATTTTAGCGATAAATAATCAAGCTGTACAGAAAACTTAATTCAATCAGTTTTTTAGTTTTTCTCTAACCATTGTTCAACGAACATTAGAATCATTTCTTCTATAATTTCCTTGTTTATGCATAGATTTTATTTCTACCAACAGTTTCCAGTAACAGAACATTGAGTAAAGATCCTTCCATCAACCTCAATTATGTATTATGGACAGGTATGTTTATGCCTCCACATCAATAAACCAGGTAATATATATGTATACATATCTATTAATTGTATAGCTGATATAATATATTTTTCAATATTCTTTTTTTATTTACCAATACATTAATTATTTATGTGTTTAAAATTTGGCTGTTCCAATGTCTATAATCACTTGACAGTTCTTTGTTGGATTGCTATACAGTAATTCAATATTATATCATTTGTTGTATTTGGTGGGATTTTTCTTTTATGTTATTCTTATAACCAGCAGATCTTTCTTTTGTACTAACGTTGATTTCATGACAATTATAATAAAACTAAATTTATTGTATATAAATTTTAAAATTTAAATTGATTTTCTCTTTATCTTTTATAACTTTCTCATTTTAACCTTTTAGATTTAAAATTTCGTATGTTCCGATTTTTAAACTTTGACCATATATTGGCAATCCTTTTCAATTATGAGCCTATCATTACTGTAGTACTTATTTGATCCAGATTAGAGCAAGATGTTACAAATTTTCAAATAATTTATTATTCCCTTTCTCATTAATAATAAATATAAGTATTGTATATATAATATTCGTACTTACTCTGATTGACATTGACTGTCAGGACTATGCTTGGTTTCTTTCATAATTTCATCATTATTATCAATAGTAAATATCTCAACACTGAAAATAATTAAAATCAAATATTTTTATCATGCTTAAAAACGTGGTTACTTTTTGTTTTTTAAAAAACTAATTTTGGTGTAATTATTTAATCTTAATATTTAGAAACAAATAAATGTTAATAGGAAGAAAATTTGGAAACTAATCGTATTTTAATTTTATAAATTGCATTTACAAAAAAATAATCATTTTTCAAATTCCCGATAAAATTTTTTTATTAATGTAATTTTTAAATTAAATAACTTTAATAATATTTCTAATTAGTTTATTAAGAAATACTTACTCAGGTTGTGATAACATATTGTTTAGATTATACTTAGTTTTATCCATAATATTATTTTTACTATTAATAGATAATATCTCATCCCTATAAATAACAAAAAAACATTGATATTTCGGTAGTATTTTTGTATTATAGTTACATAATACATATTAAGATTATTAATTGTAATTTCATATGTAATTATTTTATTTACTTGTAATTTATATAAGTATTAACATGCATACTTACTTTGGCTGTAGGTGAACATCAGAATCAATTGTATCTATAACTTCATCATTAATAATATCAATAATGAGTTCATCACCACTACAAATAATTAGAACAAACTTAAACAAATTTAGAAATAAAATAAGCAACTATAATTTCATAAGTTTTTTTAAAAATGTTAATTTTATTTTATACTCTATTAACATATTTATGTTTATATTACATTAATTTATTATTGTATCCTGACAACTTAAGTTTTTTCATAATATACTGATATGATGTTACTTTAAATAAAATAATTTATACATACAGTAGAATCCGCTTATAATGATCTTCAAGGGACCTAAAAAATCAGATCGTTATATCCGAACTTTGTTGTATCAGGAAGACAAAAAAAATTGATTTATTTAACTAATTATTGATTTATTAATTATTTAACGAATATATGTATAATTATACAAACCATATTATATATGTATAAAAAAAGTACGTATTATGTATGTATGTATATAATATTAATTTGAAAAAAAATCAGTTATAATACTATGTTTATAACAGGAACAATATGATTTCTTAACGTAATTAGCAATATTTTTTAATGCTATAGATATTTTTGGTGTATTGATATCGCTATTTAACAAAATAAAAGTACATACTTGATCAACTGAAAAATACACACAAAAAAAGCGATAAATAAAGACAGTGCCTTGTATACAATTTATTTTGTCTCGTTGTCAGTTTAATTGTTTTCATCCTCATTTGCATTTAAAATAGAATTGATAATTTCTTCTTTATTGGGTTTTTTACTGGTTGTATATACTTATGTCGTATATACATATACACATACACGTATATTTATTAAAGATTAGATAATGAAGTATAGTACCAAAAATTAAGATACAAAATCCAATTTATTGTGATAAGCAAATAAAATAACATTGTTATATCTGAATTGTCGCTGTAACCGATATCGTAATATTCGACCAAAAATTACCTATGTGAGGTATAAAACCAATCAAATACATAGCTGGGAATCGTTTTATCCAGAATATTGTTATATAAGTCATCGTAATAAGTGGATTCGACTGTATATACATTTAAGATCATTACATAACATAAAATTAAAAATATATTTTTAAAATTCTTTAAAAATAAATGTAAATTAGAATCAAGTTAAACGTTTAATTTTATTAAATTTTTACACAAAATTAATTAATGTTAATATTTTATTTTATTTTTATTATTTTTTTACAAAAATTGTAAAATAGTTTTAATATAATTATTATGCTTATCAAAATATATAAAACTTAAATAATACATAAGTCATTAATATAAAAATAATTAAAAATTAACTTTTTGAAAATAATTTATAGGTAATTGAAACAGATTATTTTCAAGGTATAAATCATCACCATCTACATTATTTGATTTTTTTAAAGTAATGAAATTACATTATTATACAATAATACATATTCTATAGATAATGGTACCCATAGTAGTCATATATATCATGTAGGCATTGGTTATACTAGAAACCTGAATTACACATAAATATTGAAACTCTAGGCTCAGAAACAGATGTTAAAAATTCTCGTTAGATAAATTTTATTCGTTAATTATTTTGATATACTTAGTTGAAGAAAAGTAGTATAATTTAATATGTTCGTATAGCAGTATATAATACATAATACCTATTGTATCTATACATAATATTTAATCAAATACGATTAAAGATCACTTACTCTGAATCAATTAAT